>OY856413.1:456042378-456134878 GCA_963693085.1 Alisma plantago-aquatica | reverse complement strand
GGAAAGAGTCTGGCTCGCGTGGGTGCTCATAAGTTAATTGTCGGCATCAATTATTCTTCTAAAACCAATGATAAATAAGGGAATGAATTTTGCTTTGCGAAGGATATTTAGTCGTCATTTCTTTAAAAAAACCGACGACATATGAGGGGATAAAAACTTTTGCGGGGCTTGACGCGGAACATGTGTCGTCAGATTTTGCACAATCAACGTCGAATTTAAAATTTTGGAGGTAATTGTTTTTTGCTAAAAATTGCATTTCACAGGTGATTTTGGATGCCGGTTTGGTTTATTAACAACAAACGTTAAAGAAAAGTGATACCCTTGTCTTTTGTAAATTAGCTGGTCTTCACATATAGGTGTCAGTTGTGTTTATACGCCGACGTCGTAGACTATTGGTGTCGCTTGTTTTGCAACAACTGACAACATCAAATGTGATGTTATACACGATTTCTGTACTAGTGATAATTTTATAAAATTTGTGGAAACTTTGTGAAAGTATGTAACACCCCTTTTAGTGTGAGTAAATTTCCATAGATTGAAGGATTTTTAGTTATTTATTAGTAATTGAATTTTGGTTGAATCTTTTTACTATGGGCGTGGAACTCCTTATCTTCTATATGAGAAATTTTTATAAATTAATAGGTTTGTAGATAATTTAAATTAATAGGAATAGCGGGGTGACATCTTTGGTTCCTAGTAGGAATAAGACTTTTCTAGGAAATGTTGGGATTGTTAGATAAAAATCCAAGGGCCCACATGTAGACTGCAATTCCCCTACACATCCAGACTCAATGACAGTAGCAACACAAAGAGGGGGAGAAGTGGGGAGTCCAATCCCACGAATATCAGGAACCCTACCTTGGTGAACCTAGATGCATGGTTGTCTTTGGGATCCCACGTTGAAGCCAAAACCCATAGTAAACTATAGAGAGAGTTCGGGAAATAAGGGAGAAGAAGAGGAGGAAGGTTGGTGACACAAAGACATAGAGATTTAGGGTTTGTGGTTTCAGCCACTATAACCCTCACAAGAGCGTCATCTAATAAGGGGAGAATGAGAGGGACACATTAGTGGGTTTTGTTCTGTCACACCCTGATTTTTGGGACATAGAAAAGACATGATTACATATTGAGGAAGAAAATATAGGATTGCTTTATGATTATTATAAGGTTCCATCCAATTTTCATGATCTTTGGATAGAAAGGAAGAATCATGTAGAAAAGGGTCATTTTTGAATTCTGGTTTGTTTTTGTAATATCCTCAATGCCTGGGAATTTCACATTTTATTTGATGATATGAGATGACAATCAAAGTGTAATAACAAAGGAAATGTGATGACTCTAGTTAATGGATTTGAGCACTATACCTACTTTAGGTCTTCATATTAAGAAATAATGCAATTTTGATCAAATGTATCACGAGGAATCTTCAATTGAGGAATTAGGTTAGTTCAAACATTATTTTTTTAATTAAAATATCATTAAACTTATGGACCCTTTGAAAGATTAAGGAAAGGGTAATGTGCCCTAGAAACCAATTAAGACTATTTAGGCCAATTAAGATTCACATATGGGTCCTTTAGTACAAATTTGAGTATGAAGTACTTCAGGGTCATAATAAATATTCTAGATATTTTTTTAGATGGATAATTGAAATATAAGATTATGGGAGAAGTTTCAAACAATTTTGAATTACCTAGTGGTATACATAATTAATTTAGTCATTATTCAATTTTTACTCAAAAAGTAGATTTGGAGTCTTTATCCATTTAGTTTTTCCCTAATGCGAAAGTGATAGGAATATAACATTTATTGTACAACTTGAGATTCAATAGGATTAGTATGTGGGTTATATAATTATTTCTTTCATTTGAACTTTTATTAAAAAAGGCAAATAAAAAGGGGTGACTCCAGTCTGCGCAGACTGGAGAGCCGCGACCCCTATTTTACAGAACCGGACATAGATCTTAAGGGGGAAGGATATCACGGGTAATATGAGGGAAAAAAGCTATAAAACCCTCATTTTTTAGAACTAGGGGGTTCAACGAGTTTGTATCTAGGATTTTGTTAAAATCATGGGTTAGCGAAGGAGATCAAAGAAGAAGAAGAAAGGGATCATTGACGGTGGCAACTATGAGGATTGCATGTCAAGGTCTTTAATCTTGATCATTCCTTAGACAAATGAGGTGTTGCCCTAGTTTTTGGCGCACAAGAGAAGCTACGAAGGCCTAATCACAAACCGATGTATCTTGAGCGGCGAGATCAAGCTTGTTGACCAAAACCGGACGACACACAGTGGGAGAAGCAGGGGACCCTTTCCCCTTTGAGTCTGTGGGTGAAGAAGGAGACAGATCCACTTGGATATGAAACCAAGTAAGAAACATAAGAGAAGGGGCATTGCTGTCTAGGCCCTTTGGATTCAAAATTGACAGTTGAGATTGATCCAAACTAAGGTACTTTCAAAAATTCATATCTTCGGAAATGGAGCTCAGATTTTAACAAACAAGGTGTCTATGAAAATCTAATGATGCCTACTATCTTATAAAAATGGATTGGAAAGGTTTTTTAGATGTCTAACATTTATTCATTTTGACTACTAAAAGATATGAGATTTCAATCTTCTGAAATAAAAAATAGTAAACGACTTTCAAAATGAGTGAATATTTTATCTAAGGTATATTTTGATACATTTAACCTGATTCCAAATCCTGATCATTGTGATTTGAATTTTTACCAAGATTTTTGATGTAAATCCTAATAAGCATATTTTGGGCATTTTACCCATGAGTTGATTATAAAATGACATGATATTTTCTACATGGAGTATAGTACAATGCATGATTCCTATTTCTAAGGTTTTACTAGAGTTTCATATATAATTGTATTAATATTTAGTTTTTGGGCCTAAGTGGCCATTATGTAAGATGATTGATGATTATTTGTGAGAACACATGTATTTTATGCGCCTACTTAGTATGTAAAATGATTCTAATTACGTTTTCATCTAATTTTATAAATAAGCTAGTAAGAACAATATATCTGAGTATGTTTGGAGTTTACTCTTGGTATATGAGATATATACTCATATACTAGTGCATATGCTACTTTTTGGTTATTATGGATATAACAATATATGCATGCTATATACTATGTGAATTGAGTTTAATTAAATGTTTAGACATTAAATGTGCTTCAAATAAGAGTTAGTTTTAGTTGAATAAGAACCCTAATATAGTTTAGGAGGTTAGAGTGATGGGGGTTGAGATTTAGAAATACAAAGATGGATCATACACATAGACTTAAAGAAACTTGTTGATGTCCAGGTGATTAGGTAATGGAACATGGAATGAGGGACACATTTTAGAAATCATTAGTACCAAATAAGGCAAGTGAGCCATGTCCATCGAATTTCATTATTATTATGTTTAAGATTAAGTTACTTCCAAAATTTAGTGTTTCATATCAAGTCATGCATTGAGTAATCAGTTTTCTTTCAGTCTGAGTTATGTTGCTAGATTATCAGATTTCAAGTAGCTAAGAATTATATAACTTTTAAATACTCAATATTTTTGTGCTCAGATTTGTTTATTTTCTTAAGCCTTTAGACTCATACACACATGGTATTAGAATGTAATTAGGTCATTCAATTAGATAAGAGATTTAGAATAAGATTTACCTAGACATTAAGAATCTAGATTTTAGAATTTAGACTTAGATCACTCACTTGTGAGTAGTCAGAATTTAGATCCGCATAATTAATAAGAGTTTCAGATCCAATTTCAATTATTTAGTAATTGAGATACATATTTAGATTTAGCTTTACTTCAAAACTAAAGAATAGAGAGACAAAGTTAGAAATAAGAGATTAAGATCCAGGGATAAGAAATGAAGAAAAAATGCATAAATAATAGATTAAGATTCAGAGATGAGAAATTAAGAACAAAGATAGAAATGTATTATATACGCTATAGGATAAGTGCTCACTGGAGAGTCCTAGGACAATTCAGAGGGCGCACTCTGCCAGACATTGCGGGTGTCACAAAGGATTTGTTGTGCCAACAGAGGATGAGTTGTACCATATAGGACAATTCAGTATCAACAGAGGGCACGTTGTGCCAACAGAAGGTGCTTTGCACCAAAAAGGACATTTTGGTGTCAACAGAGGGCACGTTGTGCAAACAAAGGGTACTTTGCACTATAGATGACACTTTAGTGTCACATAGGAGGAGTTATCATATAATAGTGGCCACAAACTAGATAGAAGATGTAAATAAAGGACATATCGATTTAGTATAAGTTACAACTTTCAGATATTAGTTCAACTTTCAATTACAGTATATTCATGATTATCTTATTAGAAATTAAACGCCACTTACTCTAACCTAGGTTTCCCTTTGTGCATGACTGGGGATGAGATATCCACATATACTAATATTTAGGAAGATTAGCTAAAATAAAGCATTTGATTGGTGGGGCACCATCTACACAATCTAAGATATTAATACAGAGTACATGCTTTAGCATCATGTATATAGACTTTATTACCAAGTTTGATGTAAATAAAATTCTTTTATAAGAATACGATGAGAAGATTCATACACTGTCTGTAATGGTTCTTTTCTATCATTATTTTAATTGCATGTCATGTTAGTATCACTCACCAGTTGGATAAAATAATTTACTTCTGCTCATGTGATATGAAATTGGGGTGCTACATGTTCTATGTGGGTTTTATCACATGAGGCGTGTTTTCTTGGTAAACTTCAGCTCCAGTGTCACATTTTTTGGTTGTGAGACTAGATGCACATGATATGGAAGAAGAATTCTTGATCGTTAGATCTAGATATGACAGGAAGGATTCATTTATTGAGGCAAATCTTTAATATTTGTATCTTCATGTAGAAATGTCAAAATTTGACAAATAAGGTTCCTATAGAAAGCTTGAAGAATCTACTTTCTTATAAAATATACTCCTTGGTTGTAAATCTTGTAACTCTGAGACTAGATTCACACAAGGTGAAATAAGAAGTCCCAAGTGTTGGACCTAGTTCCAACAATAAAAATTCATATATTGAGGTAAACTTTTGAAATTTGTATATTCATGTAGATCTGTTGAAATTTGACAAATTCATGTATAAAATTTGAAGAATTGACTTTCTTATATAATATACATTTAGTAGGTGGTATTTGTGTGTACTAAATATTATATGGTTAGATTCAAGATTTATACATTATTGGTTATTCTAATGTTAAAAATTTCAAAAAAAGTTAAAAAAATCACTTTTATCAAATTACTTCCTTATCATTTATAGTTTAGTTCTGAAGCCTGATCTTGAAAACTAGGTCTAAATAACTAGTTTATTAATATACAGTAAGGTTATTATCTACTTTTCCTTATATAAGCACTATTTTTTTTTACCAAAATGTACTCACGTGATCTATGGAACATAGTTGTAAGATCATATTTATTGATTTTGTTTAAGTATACGAGTTTTTAATATCAAGTACCCAATAGTATTTTCTATGAGTTCAAATACAAATATCATTAGATACAAAAAGAGGATAAAGATGGAATTTATTAATTTGATTTTCTTACCATAATTATGATTTTACGATCTAAAATATAATACATTTACATTATTTTGTTTCTTGTATAATTTTTCGTTGATTCTTTGTATGTAACATATGATTATAATATATAGTCTAGTCCCTTAATCACTAACTACTACCCGCATACATAATTCAAAACATGATTTACATAGAAATGATAATAAAACCTCACATATGTACCTACATTTGAATCTATACATATGCATACATGATTCCCAATGCATTTCACTTAACCTAATAGTACTATAAAAAAAAACTAAGCATGCTTGATGAAGAGATTTGTATTTTTGAATAGGGGAATATTGATATATGTACATTGATGTTTCAAAAAATTTAGGAGAAACCCAAGATGATTAATATGGCTTTATTTTTTTAATAATCTTAGGTAAGTGGACATGTATATTAAATTTGAATAGTATTATGATCAAGATTTTATATGCATACATGCACAAGTAACTTAGAGATTAAGTTACTTTCATACTTTTAATATTTCATGTATAATATATATTCAGTCACACAATAAATGCTAAATATATTGAAGTTATAATTACTATTTTATATCTTTAAGTACATTACTTTTATATGCTTGTAATCATGTAATTAGTAATGTTATTTCCGATAAGCATATTAGGTCAATTTTAATTTTTTTGGTTAAATAAGAACTTCATTTTAAGGATATAAGAACATTATATTTCAATTTTAAAAAATTAGTTCTATATTGCACATAATTTAAGAATCCTTTTGAATTCTAGAATCATATACATAACCTAGATTTTAGATCACTCTCAGTTATTTAGTAATTGGGATTCATATTTTAAAAACAAATATAGCACAGAAAAGAACTAGAACATAACTAGAAATTATATGATAACTCCTAGAAGATTAGAAATACTTTGGTACATAGAAGGCACATCGCTCCAATAGAAGATTTTCACACCACACAAGGCAGTTGTGCCAAACAATATAACTCAATGTCACGAAGATGCATTTCATGTCATAGAAGGCACTTTGTGCCATAGAAGAGACTTTGTTCCATAGAAGACACTTTTGGGTCAATAGAAGTCTTTTTTATACCAACGAAAGGCATTTCACACCATTTAATAGAACTTATAACATAATAGTGATAATAAATGGACAAAATCATAAATAAAAGATATGTACAAGTTTACAGATTTTGGTTTTCCATTCAACTTTTAATTATAGTAGATTCATATTGTCTTTACGAAAATTAATGCCACTTACTCTAAAGCATATCTCTATTTACACATGGCTCGGGACAAGACATTTGCATGTCATAAACTTTAGGAGGTAGTACAAACAAGAGGATACAACCATAGTTTTAAGATATATGCTTGATGGGATGCCATCTGCATGACCCAAAATCTTAAGAGAGAAGTACAAGTTTTCACATAATGTATTTAGATTTTCTTAGAAATAATGATGTAATAAAGTCTCTTTCGAAGGATTTATGAAATTTTGATGTATACAATAGCCCGTGTTGGTTTCTTTCTATTGTTACTGTGATAAGTATCATGTTTTTGACACTACAATAAAAAAGTTATATGGTTGTTTATTATAATATTGCATATTTTAGGACGTTCTAATATGGTATCATAGTAATAGTATGTAGATAGGCATTAGGTAAATTCTCAAATTCTCAGCTTTGATTACCCCACTATAAGTCTAGATAGATTAAGTTGCAAATTTTGAAGGTAGTTAGTAACCCTTATTACAAGAGAAATGAGTGAAGGATAGTAGAAATCAATTTAAATGTATAGTCAAGTGATAGAATAATATCTTTTCATTAGTGTTAGGTACATCTCTATATTAGAGTATTAGTCCTAGATATCACAATATCATGACATCTCTATTGCCAATGGCTTGTCTCAAACAATAATCAAGCAAAATTGTAGCGGTCATGTTATGAGCATCTAGGAAGTGTTGTTCTTTACTCCCATTACTAGTGTGTGTAGTATGGGTCTGTGCACTTGTTCGGTTTGAGAAAGGTATGATAAGATCTAACATCTCCATATATGTCATTGGAACATATTTGGAAATGTTACAAGTAGGGTTGATAATGACACTTGAGGTAGACAGTCCCTCAACCTTAATGATATTAGTTAGTAGAATGCCACCTTCATAGTAGGGTGTGATATCACATTATGAAAAAAAAACTTAGTGGTTTCCACACTAACCTCATCAACCTTTGGGGATTACTAAGGGAGACAATGAACTAGAACTGTGCAACTAAAATACAAGTTGGATAATGATGAACAAAGGTTAGAAACAAAAACCATATTAGAGTTTCATTTAACCAAATCATATTAGTACTACTTTTTTCATACATATTGTAGCCATGTTAGTGTAGACTTAGGAACCTTTATGCTCTTATAACAGATACATGATCACCATTTATTATGTTTAATTGAATCTAAATCCTTAGGTAGATAAGTGAAATCCCAAGGTGGTTAGACTCTAGTAGTTGAAATATAGTTTGAGGATGAAATTCCTATAAATGGGTAGAATTGTCAAGCCCCTCATTTTTCATTTTTTCCATTCTTTTTTTGTTATAATTCAAGACATTATGTATTGTTTGAATCATGGTGGCAATCATGAAACACTTCCCTTTTCATAATGAATTATCTTTCTCATAAAAATATCTGTAGACTCTACATATAGAATAAAAGGGTTCCCTATAAATTGATAATAAAATGCCTTGCAATTTAAAATATATGTTAAAAATGTCTTTTATATAGTTGATTTTCAAAGCACTTAAATACTTAAAAGTATGAAATATAGGTGGGATAATGGTGCTTTAGGTTATGAGGGAATTCATGTTTGAATGTGAAGTTGTTGTATTAGTCTAGTGTAATATAAGAATTTTGAAAGATAAATACTTTTAAGATGATTATTAAGGATGTGGTAATGTATCTCGAAATACCAACCTTAGATTGAGTTAAATTTTGGAAGCAACGTGATTTATCGTGTTTTAGAATTTTGAAAATGTTATGGGAATTTATGATTATGAAAAATAATTTCTATGGACTTTGAGAATTTAGTTAATTGTTGGATGCTAACTTTTGGTTGATTCTTTTTTATTATGGAAGTGTAACTCCTTACCCTCTATGAAATTTTTTTCATAAATTCTAGAGGTTCATAGATAATTCAAATAAATAGGAAAAGTGGGGCTATGTCTCAGATTCCTAATAAGCATAAGACTTTTCTACGAAATATGAGAACCACCAACAACCCACACACGAGCTGGGAGTCTCCTAGACACCGAGATTCGGTAGCGCCATCACAACAATCGAAAAAAAGGAATTGCCCAATCTCGTACCACCTTATTGACACCCAATGTCATAGATGAAACCCATAGTAATCTTAAGAGAGGGAGGGTGAGAAGAGAGGAAGAGAAGAGGAGCATGAAGTCTAACGGTCAAAGATAGGTATCTTAGGGGGTTTGTGAATAATTTGACCATATAGCCCTAGGAGAGTGTCTTCCAAGAAGGGGGGAATGAGATGGACGCGTGGCTGGCTTTTGTTCTGGGTTAACTTTACCACAAGAGTCATGTTTCCTTGCCAGAATTTGGCTCTACGGTGGTTCACCAAGCGGCCGTGAGACTCGCCTTACATGAGTTGGAAAAAGAATCCATGATCTTGATATTTAGATCATATGGCCATAATTAATCGGTAAGGTAAATCTTCTTCTATTTTTATCTTTGTAAGCAAATGTCCAAATTTGACAAATATGCCACCTATAGAAATCTAACAGACTATTTTTTTTAATAAAAACACTCTTAGTAGGTGGTATTTATATTTACTAATTATTATATAGTTTGATTCAAGATCTATACACTATTGGTTATTCCGATGTTTCATATATCCAACATAGATAAAAATAATGGAATTTATAGAGTTCCCTCCTTATCATGTTATAGTATAAAATGAAATCCTATTCTTGAAAATTTAGGTCTAAATAATTAACTTGTACAGATAAGCATATTATCATCTTTCACTATACATATAATAATACTTCTATACCAAAGTTCATTGACATGATATATGGCATAGTAGTTGTAACTTCACATTTTTTCTATAAGATGTTATTTATATTTTTATGAGTTTTTAATGTCAAGTATCCAATAGTATTTTCCACGAGTTAAAATATGGCTATTTTTCTACCAAAAATTGATTTTGTTAGCTATAAAAGATGGTCAATATGGAAACTTCTTAATATGGTGTTTTCTTAAACCGCAACTATAATTTTACGATCTACTGTACAACACATTTACTATATTTTCTTTCTCATTTGATTTTTAGTTGATACCCTTATAGGTATTGTATGATTATAATGTGTGGTCTAGTCCATTGATGATTAACTACTACATGAATGCTTAATTCAAAACATAAATTACGTAGGAAAAATAATCCAACCTCACATATGTATCTACCTAAGAATATATACATTTAAATACATGATTCCTAATGTCTTTCCCTGAACCTAATTATAATACAAAAAGCCTAAACATGGTTAGATGAAGAGATATGGAGTTTCAGATAGGGTAATATTGACATACGTACATTGATGTTTCATGATTTTTAGGAGAAACTTAAGAGGAGTAATATGACTTTAGATTTTCTCACGTAAATGAGCCATGTTTATTTAATTTTGATAGTATTATGATCAAGATCTTATATGGACGCATGTACAAGTAACTTAAACTAAGATGCTTTCTTACTTTCAGTATTCCATGTTTAATTCATATCTACTTATGGTATTAATGTTGATTCAATATATCTATACTACTATAAAAAGAGACAAATTTTACAAATAATTAAAATCAATGCCATTTAATGCATCTTTCACCAATCAGAAAGCATTATTTTGAAATGCTTCTCTCTCCTTGTCTTGTTGGGGATGTTGTACCGATACAGTCCCGGATGTGACGAAAAGTTGTCACGGAAGCGCTACCAATAAGCGTATAAAACCCAAAGAAGAAAAACACCAGATTTAACGTGGAAAACTCTCCCCTCAATAAGGAGAGAAAAACCACGGGGCAATCCCGCTAATAAGCACTATGTAATAAAATTACAACTCACACCTCCCAGATTTAATTACCCCTAAATCCGGGTAGCAACCGCCAACCGCTACTTCGCTTCAAGGCAAAGTCGCTGGCCCTCTCTTATAAACTAAGAGAGCTTCTCTACCAGTTGTTCTTGTTCTCTGGCACCCTCTACCACAGAAGGCACCAACAAGCAACTGGAGAACTCACACCTCAACCGGTGGATAATACAAAGGCCTCCCCAGGGGCCTCTATTTATAGGCCTCCATGCATGTGATTGCAACCAGGAATTCTAGTCCTAGTTCGAATCCTAGTCCAACTGCATGTTGCACATAGGAAGTCATATTCCTACTATTCAAGATTTGACTCCTATTAGGATTGGTAGCACAAACCAACCCTCCCAAGTCTAAATCCCACTAAGACATGGGCTGGATTATATTCCTAATCAGTAGGCCATGCTGCGTGCAGTACGCCTGGAACTCCCTGGAGGTGTACTCTCCTCCATTGTCCGTTCGGAGACACTTTAATTTTTCACCGGTCTCCCGCTCTACCATAGCATGGAACTTTTGGAAACATTGAAAAACCTGATCCTTGGTCTTCAGCAAGTAGACCCACACCTTTATAGATGCATCATCAATGAATGTGACAAAATACTTATTGCCTCCCAGTGAAGCCATCTCAAACGGACCGCAGACATCCGAATGAACCAACTGTAGAAGCTTTGACTTCACCGCAGACCTTGTCTTGAAAGAAACTCGTCGTTTCTTTCCTGTCTGACATGCATCACATGAACTGAGACCACTATCCTTGCCACAAGGAATCAACCTCTTCTTGGATAGAAGATTCAAGCCCTTCTCACTCATGTGTCCTAACCGTTTGTGCCATAGATCTGTCTGGTTATCCTCAACTGCATGTATACTGCCGTCTCTAAGTACTTTGAGCTTGGTCTTATATAATGTGCGAGACAGTTTGCCACATACAATAACCAAAGCCCCCTTGGTGATCTTGCATTTGCCGCCACCAAAATCAAGATGACAACCTTCTCTATCAAAGAAAGAACCAGAGATCAAACTCAGCCGCAAATCTGGAACGTGATGAACATCCTTCAGCGTGAGCGTGCAACCAACACTTGTCTGAACACAAATGTCACCATTCTCGACAATTCTAGAGAAGCTGGAATTTCCCATGTTCACCCTCCCAAAGTCTCCCCTCCTGTATGAAGTGAAGAACTCCTTACTTGGTGAAGCATGATAAGAAGCTGCAGTATCCACCACCCACTCAGAATCATCCTCATCAGCATGCAAACACTGTTCTTGGACTGTTAAGACCACATCGTCATCATCGCACCTATCATCTGAGATTGTCGTTGTAGTATTCTTGTCGTCATCTTGCTTGTCTTTGGCTTCAGACCCATGTTTCTTTTCCCAAATCTTGCAATCTCTTTTGAAGTGACCTGGCTTTCTGCAATGGAAGCACCCTCTACCATTCTTTGACTTGGATCTACCACGAGACTTCTCGCGGTCTTGGGATTCACCGCGGTTCTTAGATCTACCACAGTCTCTCGCTCTATCAACGCCTCTGCCCTCTGTGAAGTGCACCTCTGATCCACTGTCGCCTGAGGCTCGTCGTCGAGTCTCTTCATTCAGTACACTGCTCTTCACCTGGTCAAGTGTCAACTTGCCCTCCTGTGCAGAATTGCTGACTGTCACTACGAGTGTCTCCCAACTGTCCGGTAGCGATCCTAGAAGAAGTAGAGCCTGGAGTTCATCATCAAGAACCATCTTCATGGACCCCAACTTATTTACAAGGCTTTGGAATTCATTCATATGCTCGGTGATGTTTGTACCATCCCGATACTTGAGGTTCACCAACTTTCGGATCAAGAAAGCTTTATTTGTGGCAGTCTTCCGCTCATATAACTTCTTGAGCTTTTCCCACAGATCTTTGGCATTGGTCTCTTCTGAGACGTGATGGAATACGGAGATGTCGAGCCACTTCCGTACTGTTCTGACGGTTTTCTTGTTTAGCTTCTTCCAATCTGCATCAGATGTAGTCTCTGGCTTTTGTCCCTCTATCAGATCGTATAGATCTTTGCAATAGAGAATATCCTCCATCTTGGGTTTCCAAATCTACCAATTTGTGCTTGTAAACTTTATCATCGTCGCATCTTCATCTTTCCCCATCTGGACTTGTATCTGCAACCTCGCTCTGATACCACTTGTTGGGGATGTTGTACTGATACAATCCCGGATGTGACGAAAAGTTGTCACGGAAGCGCTACCAACAAGCGTATAAAACCCAAAGAAGAAAAACACCAGATTTAACGTAGAAAACTCTCCCCTCAATAAGGAGAGAAAAACCACGGGGCAATCCCGCTAATAAGCACTATGTAATAAAATTACAACTCACACCTCCCAGATTTAATTACCCCTAAATCCGGGTAGCAACCGCCAACCGCTACTTTGCTTCAAGGCAAAGTCGCTGGCCCTCTCTTATAAACCAAGAGAGCTTCTCTACCAGTTGTTCTTGTTCTCTGGCACCCTCTACCACAGAAGGCACCAACAAGCAACTGGAGAACTCACACCTCAACCGGTGGATAATACAAAGGCCTTCCCAGGGGCCTCTATTTATAGGCCTCCATGCATGTGATTGCAACCAGGAATTCTAGTACTAGTTCGAATCCTAGTCCAACTGCATGTTGCACATAGGAAGTCATATTCCTACTATTCAAGATTTGACTCCTATTAGGATTGGTAGCACAAACCAACCCTCCCAAGTCTAAATCCCACTAAGACATGGGCTGGATTATATTCCTAATCCCAACAGTCTCTCCCCCTCTCATCACATTTTTTCTCCTTTTTGATATTTTATTATCTTTTTTCTCATGCCCACCCCACTCCATGTTCCATTCACACCCTTTTTAAAACTGACTTCCACACCAATCATAGAATTATCTCCCCACCAAGTCTCACTAACAAGACTACATTTTTCCATACCGAGAGAAAAGACAGACTATGTTGACCATTGCACAAAGCTACTCGACAATAGCCTCCAACAACCAACAAGACATAGTTTTATTCTTTACGGTCACATGGTTTGTCTCTCTCTTTTCTCTCTTAACTAGGATCTTTGCAACAAACTTACCCAACCCTAAACAACCCATGTTGCACAACCCCCTCTTTTCATGATTCATCTGGCAATCTCTTTGCATAACAAGAGAAAAACAAGAGTCATTCTTGTGGAAAATAAGATGGGAGGATAATCCGATGCTTTGTTATTAATGGAAGACAACCTCCTCTCCTATATATATGAAAAGAGGCAAGTACAAGGCAAGCGCACATAAACCTAATACGCCAAGACAAGTAGACCCACATGGTATAATAAACTAAATAATAATTATCATAACACCCCTTAAGATGGATTATGGGTGAAAGACATATCTAGCTTGTACGAAAAATTAAAAATAAACATGTCACTACCCATACAAGATTTTCTCTCTCCCTTAAATATCACTCTCCAAAAATAATTTGATGATGCCACCATTTGAGTTATTCTCTACAGGATGAAAAACTTGACCTTTAGAGAGAGTATTCTAAAGTGAATATGGAATGATAGACATATGATAAATAGAATCAAAATGTCATAACAAAAACTAGTCACAATCAAATTGGAGAAGATGATCAAAAGTACATGACCACACCATCTTCATTGAAGATGAATGTACAAGTGGTATAAGTACACAGTCAACACATTTGATGTACATAACACAACACAAATGTAGAGGCATAATATTGATGTAGAAATAGAGTTATGTTCAAATATTCTGAGAAGTGTAGCCAACTGGAATTAGCATAGAGACCACATGCATCTTAACATGGCATGAACACAAGATGGAGGAGGTTTAGATGGCTGCCATGTATGTTCTATAAATATGGCACATGAACCCTGAGGGCTTGATAGGAATGAGTGGTACAATCAAGGAGGAACCTAAACAGACTAGAAGGGCCATATCAACAGATCCAACTCAGAGAAGACGTAAAAGTAGCTCAGTGAAGATAACTGATGTTCTTCACAATAGATCCAACTAGATGAATCTTTGCAGATGCAAAATGCTCATGCTAGAAATTGACGTGTTTCTAAGAAATCTGATGTGAAGAAGCAACCACCCGTCTCATGAGAATCTAGTGAGAATGATCAACTGAAACATCATTAACACCAAAGAAACAAGAGACTGGAATAAGCACATCAAGTTCTGTTCCGATGTACATAATATAGTACAAATGTAGAAATCTTAGTGTGAATGCTACAATTGAAATCCTTCAACGCATGAAAGTGTTAACTAAGTAGAAGAAGCAAAAATAGACAACTACATACATATCATGACATGAACACAAAGAAGCATAGTTTCCTTGAGAATGAAACACCAATGATGATTGGGGGAGGGGGTCAGGCGTCCTTTTGGGCCGTCACCTTCTCCCCCCGGGCCTCCTCCTCGACTTGCCTCTTCTTTCCAGTTTCCTTTTACAGGTGTCTCTCCGTGCTCCTCATCTCTCCCCCCTGGGCGGCGGCCGTGCGACTTAGTTGTGATCGGGTCTTCTCTTCGGCGTGTTGCTTGCAGGAGGTGGTGGTGCTCTTCTCCTGGCAGAGTCTTGCTCAGATCTGCCTTGAGGCTGAGGCGGGTGGCTAGTGGGGGTGCCCTCACTGGGGTTGCGGAGGAGGCGGGTTTCCCTCCTTTGTTTCTGCCTTGTAGGTTTTCACTTGGGTGCTAGTTTCTGGCAGACTATCTGCCTTGTTCCGCCGTATATCGGCGTTGTTTCTTCCTTTGAATAAGGATCGTTACTTCTTCCTCTGTGAAGGTGGTGGTTTTTCTGGGGTTCCCCCGATAATTCATGGTACAACTAAATCTCATCTTTGCTCTGGATTGATCTCATTACTCAGTTGTATGGCTTCGTTTGAGTTGATATACGAGCAAAATACCGTCTTGTTCCAGCCCCTCTACCACTACTTAACGCTCAGGTTGAAGAAATTCTTCAAGAAAAGCTGCTTAAGACAGCCTCAAGGAAGAAGAGTCAATGTAAAAATGTCTCTCTCTCGTTCCAATATGAGTTGTAGTGCCCTTGGGTTACTGAACGTGACATTTGTATGTTCTGTTTGTATTTTTCTCCCAATTGTAGATGCCGTATGGCTAACAAGTAATGAATCGATCCATTTGCTCTAAAAAAAACACCAATGATGCACAAAATCACGATGCTTAGTGGGAATGAGGCACCCAAAAAAATTAGAAAGACAAATGTTTTGAATAACAAAAAGCTTCATGGAGATCAGAATAGCATGGAGTAATACATATAGTCTCTTTCATACTTTTTCTTGATATTTTTTTTTCTCGCTCTCTCTTATATTTCCTTCCCCACCAATTACATAATGATTGAGTAGTTGGTGTGCGGAAAAGAGGCAATACCCTATGTAAGTGGAATTAATGCACACATAAGGGGTGGTAGGGGGGATTTTCAAATGTAGGGGAAGAAAAAAGTATAGTGCCCCTTTTATTGGTTCTTTATAAACTAGCACAACCTCTTTCTCTCTTTTCTTTCTTGTCATTTCATATTTTCTTCAATTCAATATGTTTTTTCCTTATCATTTTTTTAATTCCAAGTCATCAACTTATGTTTCAAACTTTCTACTCTATTTCTTTTTTTGGTATCACCAACCCCTTGACCCGATCAGTAAATCCTTAATTGGAGATGGAAAAATAATCAAAATGAAACATATTGGATAGGATCTTGGTCAATGTAACAAAAATTTAAGATTGTTGGTAGAAGTTTTTTAAAAGATAGAAACAATAATAGATGATGATTTTAAATAAAAGAGAAAGGGAAATATTGACTGATAATGATGACATGGGAAAAGTAAAAGAAAAGAGAGGCTTTGTTCAGGAAAATAATGATGATATGAAACGAAGTGGACCAAAAAGGAAAAAGAATTATTGGCATTGTTATTGGAGAATGAAGCGAGAATATGAAACCTTAGATGAAAAGGAGCATTTCTTTGGCGTTACAGGTTGTGGGAGATGAATTTCACATACACCAAGACAAGGAGGATGCCTGGAAAGGATGACTAGATAAATAAGACTTGGAGGAGGCAAATAAATACTGATGATGACTGGAAAGGAGAACACCAACGTATGAATAAAAAAATATTGGATCTTTATGAAAGAAGAAGATGATAGAGGTTGGGATGATGTCTGGTAGGCGACCAAGCCAAGAAGGGATGGCGGTCGCCTGTAGGCGGAGGCTCTCTCTTTTTATTCCTAGTCTTAGTTGCTCTGATACTATGTAAAAAAAATAAAATGGGAGGATAATGGGAGATTTTTATATTGATAGAAGGCAATCTCCCTTCCTACATTGGTGAGAAGGCACTTATAAGAAAACAAAGTTAACCTTATTGGGCCAAGACAAATAGACCCATCTAATAGATATAAACTAAACAACAATAATTCTAACAAATATTTTATAGGATAGTAAAACTAGAATCATACATCTCAACAAGAGAGAGCTCACTAGTTTGTTTTTATGCTCATTCCCCTACTTGATTGCATGCTGCTTGATTATTTAATTTTCTAATTTGGCAAACAAGTTTTAAAACCATGATTTGTCTATTTTGTTCATCTAGCATTACATGATCCTTGCAATTCATGATAATATTGGCTAGGGAAGTCAAAATATCATAATTTTGTTTCATTATAGAATTGTATAATAATATTGGTCTATTTGATATGAATTCCATTTTATAAATGATAAAAATTAATATGCATATATTTTAAAGTTAGATTATATACATTTGTTCACCTATAATCAAATCAAATTGACAACATCCAAAACATGAAACGACATAGTTACTTTCAGATATGTATCTAGAACTATTTACATATTTAGACTAAGAACTACATTTTTTATCACATTCAAAGGTTTGGGTACACCATCTACTTCAAATTTTGTTAATTTTTATATAAATAAAATATAAGAAAAAGTTGCATGTATTTGACAGCCTTTATCTGGGAAGTCAAATGGGTCAGGTTCACATATTCAAAAGTACCTTTGACAATACTAATCCAATGATCATGTCGGTCTTATTTATACTAGTTGGCCTTTAACACCCCACTATATTTTGTGTTCCTCTATCATCTACAATAATATCATGTGAGACCAAAGTTTGTTCTCATTAGACCTGTCAAATGTGTGGGTGGGTTGGTTTTGGGTCGGGTCATTATGGGTTTGGGTTTCGCGGGTGCGGGTTAAAAGAATGCAATACTAAACGAGTGGAGAAATAGCACATCCATACCCAACCCAGTGGGTTGGGGGTCCACCCGCGGGTGCCCATCTAATATGTGTATAATAAAAAGTATGTTGCTATTTTCCACTGTACAACAAGAAGTAGAATGATTCATTAATAAGTTTTAGTAAAAACATAAGATAATAAGAGGACCCATCCAATGTTTTTGATATAAAACACAATGTAATATCTATAACTTTGTTTTAACATAAAATTTTAAGGAAATAAAGTAGTCAACTATTGTAATGTAAATTTGAAAAATAAATGATTTAGATGATACAAATAGCATAATATATCACTATAAAAACACAATATTTTTATCTAACATTAGAAATTATTAGAATATCATGTTATTATAGTTATGCACTGCACAAAATGAACATAAAAAGAATATAATTTGTGCGATCGAATATAAAACATGTAACATAATCATTATATGTTAATGAGCATAAACAACAATGTAGAGTATAACTACTTTGTTTCCAGTAGCATAAAAATTAAACAAAACATATCAATCATATCCCTTAAGCTCTGTCTTTTTACACTATATACATTACACATTAACCATTTAATTGCTTTATACATGTATGGGTGTGACATGTCTTAAGAGTCATATATGTATTATATTTATTATAATACATTTAGTTTAGTTAACAGGGTCACCCGTGGCACCCACAAAACTCGCTAATTAAACAAGTAGAATGAGTTTGGGTGATTTATAAATTCCATCACCCAAACCCAACTTAAATAGGTTGACAAGTGGGCTCTCACAGATTTTGACTCAGTTTGATAAGTCAAATGCTCATGAAGAATAATTACACCTCCATGTACTACATATTGAAGTTGTTTAGTTATGTGCTAAAATGTGGTACTTGAATTTGCTCCAAATGAGATTATTTTAACATAATTTTCAAATATTAAGTATATAGTTCAGTATCTCCTCGAGTACATGCCTAGATGATTGATTTCAATTCCATTAGTATATTAAAAGATATTTACATTTGTATCTTTGTCAAACTGAACAAAAAATATATTATTTATATAATTTAAGTTTTATATTTAATATAATACCATGTGTGATTATAATATATGTGATATTTTATTGTGCTAACTTAACTATTTCACACTAATGGCAGATCCAACTGTGGAATGAAGGGAGCATAGATGAAACTAGCAGTAATCCTCTATATAACATTGATGTTATTATTTATTTGCATCAAAGATATATAGTACGTTAGCCATTTACATAAGACTAATGAGTGTTGGCTTATATCTAAAACATGTTATAGACCCATTTACTTAGTCTTGAATAGAAAATCAAATAGATCTTACAAAGACTTGAGAATAGGATCATGACGTATCTTCCACATTATGAGCCGCATAATTATGAGATCCAATTAGAATACTATTACTAGATGTATGAGTAATGTTTATAGTGGTTAGGTATCCTCCTACATACATTCGAGACACATTCATAACAATAACCACCGACATCAAAAAAATGTCATTCTTTCTTGTATGAAACCATCTTCTCCTTTGAAATTCTTATCTATAGATATGCTAGATCATACAGACTAAACCCTATAAACTTTATTTCCATAATTGATTGTGTTTGTTATTTTTTTTGGGATCACAAGTATTCTCTCATGTGGTGTGTTTGTACATGTATAAAATAATACATAACATAAAGGATAGGAAATTGATTTGTATAAGTAGTACTTTGTGATAATTGATTATTACATACAAGATGAGAGAAAAATAATATTGTAAATTAGAGTTCAACAATATATTTATCAAGGTGTTAAATTAATGTGTTAACATTATCATATTAATCAAATAACAATCACAATAGATTATTTGTGACTGGAATAGCAAAAATAACGATTACAATAAATTATTTATGACTAGAATAGCAATATAGTCATTTTTGTGTCAAGTTGAAAACTAAAAGAGTACCACAATCGAAAAGCTCTGAAGTTACAAAAAAGTAATATTTATAGACTAGAAAATAATATTTACCTACCAGCTGTTTAAATGTATTACTACATAGCTGATCCATGAGGGGAAATCCTAATATTTTCATGAGCAACACCTTGATGACTAACATATAAGACGTGTTGTGCACTAATATGACATTACTATAGTACAACACAAAACATAAACAAAGTGAACCCAACCTTTCTCTAAGACTTGTTGCGTTTTTCTCATTTTATCATGTTTTATGTATCTCCATTAGTGATCTCTTAATTCAAATCATATTCATATTCAAATAATGTTTGAAAATAATTTACATTCGTTGACACACATATAAGTAAATTTATCACAAAACACAAAAACATGTGCTATCAATTGTACTATGTTGAACATACATTAGATATATATATGCTCTTCAAATTTCCCGACCAAAGGGGGGCACATCCCCTCCTTGCTCCGTGGCTTTGCCAATGAATCACGTGCTCAAGAAGTTTCTTCTGCTAATACATAATAAACATGTGAGAAAACTTGAATTTCATTATAAAATATCATTATTTAACCTCAAACTTCTATTTTGTAAATAAAAAATGTGATCATCGCTACTAGTTTGTAGTGCACATGTTCAGATACTATTGAATTTGGGCTTGATTAACAAGGACATGCTGAAAAGTAAAAATTTCACCATGTCACTTGACTTACCTTTTTGGAGGGAATCTTACATTTTCTTCTAGCCAATACAAACAGAATGAAACGTATAGCATGCTGCCACATGTACTCATATTAAACCATTTCTCCACGCAATGACGACCACACGTTTCCATCATAATATAGTATAGTCTATGAAAAATGACAAGTTACTAGATCCTTCTTCTCAGTCGTGCTTCAACTTCTTTTCTATACTTACTAAAAATAACAACTTCACAGATCATCTTTCAAGTTACGTTTCCACTTGTTTCTCCCGTAGTTGCTGAACGAAGTTGCGAAAAGAAAATGGCCGGGGCAACGATCAAGTCCATCAAAGCTAGACGGATCTTCGACAGCCGAGGGAGCCCCACCGTAGAGGTCGATTTCTAACCATCCTTTGTCGTGGTTGTCTGACATCGATCTCATATGTTGTTTAAAATAAAGTATAAAACAATTAGGGGCCGTTCGGCCCCGGACGTTCTGACTACCGGTATTTATTAACGCATAAAATGGATCAGCAATTTAATGGTTCAATATTCCTTCCTGCATTTGCTTTTGTATTTGTCTTTATATACCGGCGGGACTTGAAGTCATGCCATGATCGGGACGCCTCCAGTTCGGCATCGGCATTTTAGAGATCTGCTATAGGGACCAGAAATAGGATCATATTTGAGATCCATTTTATCATTTAGCTTGCTATAGAACAAAACAGAGGAGAGAAGTTAGTTACTCTCTCTTCTATTTTGTTCTATAACAAACTAAACGACAAAAAAAGTCTTAAATCTAGTCTATTTTTTGTCCAAGTAGCATATTCCGGTGTTTTAACATGATGTTTTCATGTCCTAACCGACAATGCAGAGGGACCGACCGGTCACGGTAGTGATGCTCTGAAATTAAAAGCCGAACATACACATAACTACTGCATTCATAAAGTCGGCGGCCAAACCGCCCCTCAAGTTTCTTGATTTAAGTATGTGACGTATGCTCATTTCTTGTATTTTACTCGCTCACAAAACTGCCTCTATTTCATGTATATATGTATATTTGACACAAATATATTTTTGTAATTGCTCAGGCGGATGTGGTACTTTCGGACGGAACCTTGGCCAGAGCTGCTGTCCCGAGTGGCGCCTCCACAGGTGCTGCACAAACGATCTGTCCTTGATTGTTTTAGCTCGCGAAAGAAGTTTTTATATTGACAACTACATGTCGATCTATTTGTTCTTTATATGTTACTATTCTTAGTAAGGTGTTCATTTTAGTTAAGAAACAAGATAGCTACTACTATGATGCATCCATATAACACTAGAGGAAGATGACTCAGACCTTCTAGTGTATCTTTATCAAAGGAGGATCGCCGCACTACATTGTGAATATGTTCAAACAAATATGGAAAAAAACATAAATAGCCTACATTAACTCTAACAATTACCGAAATAGTCTTTTTTTGAAAACAGTTGTTTCTCATTCATTCGTGCTTTGGAAAACATGTTGTTGAGAATTTGGGAAATGATCTACCCAGATTCCGTTTACATCATTCTGAACCCCCCATTTAGCCAGGTTGTGAGCCTCAGTATTACCGTCCCTTCTAACATGAGTACATGCCACTACATTGAGATTAGCACACAGCTGGTTGATATGCTTGAACAGTTGCATAATCGGTCCTCCACCTTTAATCTGGCTGTTGATTTTCTGAACCACATTGATGGCGTCAGACTCCATGCATAGGTTGGTGATGTTTAGCTGAAGGGCAGCCCTGAGAACACTGATGACCGCATACGCCTCGGCCGTGAAAGGGGTCCAGTTGCCCTCCATCGTCCTCCCCGTTCTGTCTCTGAATATGGCGCTGAAGCAGGCTCAGGCATTTGGAAGGATAGCAGCGTCCATGTTCATCTTCGTCAGTGCGCCACTCGGGGGAGTCCAAGAAGAGGGAGCTCTGTTGGGCACTGGCGGCGTGCACCCCGGAGTGAACCGGCCCCTGATTTCTTTGTGGTCGTCCGCCCATTTTAGCAGTCTATCAGCCACCAACACTGGGTTGGGGTTGGATTGGTTGAAGATGGATTCATTTCTGCATTTCCAGCCAGCGAGGCAGAGGGTGAAGAAGGTTTTAATCTCATCCTCAGACGCCATCCTCCACAGGTTGTCAAGGGATGCGTCTTCGAGGTCACGCGCCATAGGGAGGATGTGATTCATGCTAATTTTGGAGTTCCAGATCTAGGTAGAGTAGTTGCACTCGAAAAGAGCATGGGAGAGTGTTTCTCTGTCAGCATTGCAGATTGGGCATTTCTCATATGTTGTGATATTTTTACTGAAGAGTCTTGCTTTTGTGGGAACCTGGTTTGCACAAACTCGCCAGATGAAATGTTTTATTTTTGGTGGGGTGTTCAGCTTCCAAATTCTGGTCCATTTTTTGGTGTTGCCGCCTCCCTGGTTCAGCCAGCTCGGGGCACCCTGGTCAGCGCCAAGGGCATAAGCTGATCGAATAGTGAAAAGACCATCTTTGGTTGGGTACCAATACCTCTCATCCAAGCTGTTTGGGAAGAGGGGGATATCTTTGAATATATCCACCTCATTCACTTGCAGGAGCATGTTTAAAGTGTCAGTTTTCCAGCACCACATCTGGTTGTCAATGAGGCATTCCACCTTCAAATCGTTCAGAGCTTCATCATCCCCGACTCTTGTACAACTTCCTTTAATATTTGGGAGCCACATGTCCTTCCAAACATTAATTTTAGTTCCGTCCCCCACTTTCCATCTGATGCGCTCTAAGAGAAGAGATTTAGCCCCCCCATATACTACACCAGGAGTAGCTAGGATCAAAAACCCTGGAGGCTTCAAGGATATCGGTGTTTTTGTAGTACCTTCTCTTCATAACTTGACCCGCCAAGTTGTCCGGGCTTGAGAGGAGGCTCCAGGCCTATTTTGCCAGGAGGGCTGCATTGAAAATTTTCAGGTTTCTAAAGCCAAGCCCTCCCTCATATTTAGGTCTACACATTTTCTCCCATGCCTTCCAATGTATCTTTTTCTTCTCAGTCGTGCTGTCCCACCAGAAATTTGCTATGATCTGTTCATGTCGTCAATAATGTTGCCCAAAATCCAGAACATGCCCATCATGTAGGATGGGATGGCTTGGATAACAGACTTAATTAGAACCTCCTTCCCAACTTGGCTTAGATAACGTTCCTTCCAGCCATTGAGCTTCCCCCAAATTATGTCCTTTAGCCCTCCAAAAATCACCTTCTTTGATCTATCTATAATCGTTGGTAGACCGAGGTACCTCTTGTGCTTTTCGACCTTCTTCATGTTGAGAGTGTTCAGAATAATGCTCATATTCTCCGGGTTTGCATTTCTACTGGAGGCAATTTCTGACTTGGTATAGTTAATTTTCTGTCCCGAAGCTCTCTCGTAGTGGCTGGTTATCTCAGCTATCACAGCATCTTCTTGCGGATTTGTCCTCGCGAAAAGGATGCTATCGTCAGGAGGTGCGTTATCTCGGGTCCTCCTTTGCTGGCCGATAATCCATGTATCTTGCCCTCTCTAGCAGCCTTGTTGATCATCTCTGAATACACATCAGCACAAAGGAGGAAGAGGTAGGAGGAGATAGGACCCCCCTGTCGTAGCCCCCTCGAGGGGGTTACCAAACCCCTCTTGCACCCATTGATGATGAAAGAGAAGGTTGGTGATATGAAGCACTCCCCTACCTTCCTTCTCCACATGTCTCCAAAACCAATCCGACTCATCACGCTGTCGAGGAAGTCCCATTCGATTCTATCGTATGCTTTGCTCATATCAATCTTGATACCCATGTGTGCCCTCTTCCCCTTGGTTCTTCTCTTCATGGTGTGAAACATCTCGTAAGCAATCAACGTGTTGTCCGTAATCAGACGTCCGGTGATGAAGGCACTTTGGTTATGAGTTATGATGCCATTAAGGTACTCTTTCAGCCTATTCACCATGAGCTTGGAGATGATCTTGTAGAGGATATTGCACAAGCTTATCGGTATGAAGTCTGCCATGTCGATGGGGTCTTTGCACTTTGGAATGAGGACCACGTTTGTCTTGTTGATGTCTTCGAGCTTCTGTTCATCATTCCACCATCCGACCACGAAGTTGGTGACGTCGTCACCCACGAGAGGCCAAAACGCTTGGTAGAAGCCGGCATGCAAACCATCCGGGCCCGGCGTTTTTGTCGGTGCATTTGGTTGAGAGCTCTCCACACCTCCTCCTTGGTAGGGACTTTTTGAAGGTTGTTATTCATATGCTCGTCCACTTTTCTAGTTAGTCATGTTAAAATGTTCTCATCACAAAAAACACCCTGTGAGGTAAAGAGATGTTTATAATACAAAGAGATAATACCAGTGATATCACTCTACCCATCCCACAACATTCCCCCCTCAGCTTTGAGTTTTACAATCTCTTTGCGCTTACGCCTCTGGGAAGCTTTTTTGTGGAAATATGCGGTGTTGCGGTCGCCATCACGCATTTCATTTGCTTTAGCCCTCATGTACCAGTAGCTTTTGTTTGCCTTGTGCAGCTTATCAACCTCCTCGCTCAGCTCTTTTCGCCTCTTGAGGCTCTCGGTTGACATATGCTTCTTCTGCTCTTTGAGGAGATCTTCTTCCGCTTTCTTCAGCCTTCTGTTAATGTCCCCATACTTGATAGTTGCCCACTCACTAAGGTTTGTGTAACATTTGTTGATCTTGTCCGTTACTTTGGCGTTTGGTTCCTCCTTCCATGTTTGTTTTACCACTTTCTTACATTCCTCATCCGTCAGCCAGAAAGATTCAAAGAAGAAGCATTTTTGTGCTTTCCATCGCTGCCTAGTGTGGTTTGTATTGAGCATAAGAGGTGCGTGATCAAATTTTTATATCAGGAGGTGTTTTATGATAGTGTTTGGGAAATGGGTATGCCATTCGGGGTTTTCCATCCCCCTGTCCAGTCTCTCTCTAATAGCTATTTTCTCCTCTTTGCCCTTTGTCCAGGTGAACTTGTTACCTGAGTAGCCCAAGTCTATCAAGTTGCAATTGTTGACCACGATTCTGAACTCATCAGAGTGCCTGCGACTGTTTGCAGCTCCACCCTCTTTCTCATCGTTGTGCAGTATCTCATTGAAATCCCCAATCAGTAGGGTGGGAAGGTTGTTTTCCTCCATAATCTTCTCCATGAGCTCCCAGGTCATCCATTTATTGTGGTTTTCCACCCAGCCATAGATGCCAGCTACAGCCCACCAATCCTCCTCATTTGGCTCGTGGATGACTGCGAAGACGTGGTGCTTTGAATAGGATTTGATGTTTACATTGATGTTGTTCCACCAAAAGCCAATTCCACCCGACCTTCCCTCACTGCTAAGGCACATGCCATTTGTGAAGCCTATACTCTTCTTTATTTTTTCGAGCTCAGTCCCCTTTATCATTGTTTCCATTAAGAAAACTATATCGGGTCGTTCCCTTTGGCAGATAGCCCAAAGGTTTTGGACCTTGCTAAGGCCACCCATACCTCGGCAATTCCAGCTTAGCATTTTCATTGTTCTTCACGACGCTGGGTATCCCCAGTCACCGCTACTTGGGGTGTAGGATTCCCATACCATAGATGTATTCTCTACTCTTCCCATCTTCTCTTACCTTTTCTCCTCCATTCTTGTACTTTCCCCTTCGTTTGTGTTGGCCCCCCTTTTGATTCTCTTGCTTTCTTTTACTGTGCTACTCTCTGTTAGTTTGCTTCCTTCCCATGTCCTGACACTTCTTCTTATGATCTTAGCTTGTCTCAAGCGTTTTCCATTATTATCTGCAAGTCTGTTTCCCTTCACTGCTGTCGGTTCCTTAGCTTTCTCTATTGATGCCTTCTCGTTGGTTTTGTTGTTGTGGTCCCCTTCTGTCGTGGAAGTAAATCCTTTAGTTAAAGGCATGGCATCTTCTTTACTCCCCTCACCTGTCTCTGTTATGCTCGTGGGCTTCGTGGCTGCTGGGGTGGTATCAACATTTATCAAAGCACCTGTCAGGTCTTCAGTGCTGGTGCGAGTATTTATCTCCTTACTTTTGTTGTTTTTGACAGGTGGGGACGGGTTGGTCCTTGAAACCTCACCCACGATGCTCTCACTCTCCACCCTGCTTTCTCTCATGATCTATTGCACTTATTCCGCCCTCTTGTCTTCTCTTTTATGGGCCTGTACCTCTTGCTCTTCCTGTGTCCTCAGCTTCTCACCACTTTCAGTTGGTGTCCCTGCCCTGTTTGTGAACAATTTTCTTCTAGATTTCTCATACGATATGGGTGGTTCCTCTCGTCTGGGTCCTTTTCGTGGAGATGCTCTGACCCAGCTCCCCCATCTCTCCTCCCTAGCTTCTTCCTCCTCTTCTCGTGGACAGTCCCTTCTGTTATGTCCTAAACATCCACACATGAAGCAAAAGTTTGGTAGTTTCTCATAACGCAGATCAATTTCCATCACTTCCCCGTTTGTGCATCACATTTTTTGTATTGTCTTCAACGACTTCTTGACATTTAGCATCACCCTCGCCCTTTTTGCTCTAGCCCAGCCTGTTGATTCAGTTTCCACCTCCATTACTCTTCCTAGCATCCCAGCTATTTTCCTCACAGCTTCCTCCGTTCTATACCCCAGGGGTACGTTGTAGAATCTCACCCAAAAGGGGCTTTCTTCTATTGTCATTTCCGATGGCTGATCTCCACTGTTGATTGCCTTCAGCAGGAGGATTTTGTCGTCAAAGTTCTAGGGTGCTCCTTCGAGTACCTTCTGCTCTATTTGTTTGAACTCCACGCCTCTCGCCAGGTTCCAGGCCATGTTCATGGTTCTCTGCAACGCATTGAAATTGAAGAGACGGTCGGTGAGGAGCCTCACTGCCAACTGTAGATCTAGCTTTTCTTCGTTTATGGTGACCGAGCCGTCCATGAAGTCCGCTACAACCTCGTCGTCACCCGCAATGTTTAGGGCTCCGTATCTGTCTGTGATTTCATCCATCATAATCAGCTGGGAGGGTGAGAGAGACGAAGCTCCGACACCGAGAGAACCCCGAAGGAGGGGAGAGATCACACCCGCCGGCGGCGGGGGGAGAGAGCCTGAAATTGCCCTAGAATCGCTAGAGCTGGTCCAGCGATAGGGTTGGGAGTCTTTTTTTTGTTACCGAAATAGTCTAGTTTCAAATATATTTTCAAAATAACCTAGTTTGAGAAGAGGGAGAGAGTACTTCTTTTGACGTCTCTTCACTTATTGGTTGGATTTTTTTATTTTCCTCTCTTGTGTGGACCAGTAGGGGGCGGAAAATGCCACATCATAGCTCTGTCTTGAAAACACTATTTAGAATGGTGTCTTCAAGGGAGAACTGCTGCGTGACATTGACCGCCCCCCAGATAATCGTCATGAGGATCCTCAATTTTTTTATTATTCTAACTTTCACACCACGTATTATTGTTTGTTCTATGTACATTTACATAAAATACTATATTCATTAAGTAATAACTGGATCCAAATAAAAAATAATACAATCAGGTAAATAAATATGAATACCAATTTAACTATCTACGATATATTTATACTTATACATATTATAACTAAACTAAATTATTATAATATATCACAATCAAATTTATTTATTCAAATATTATGAAATCTGGTATGCAACAATGTATAAACTATAGTATAAACTACATAAAATTTTATTTCACTTATGCAAATTTACTATTGTTCTATAGAAAATGTACATGTTATGAATAACATAATGCAAATGATATAAAGTCCTAGAAAATAATGTATATAGATGTCTGCTATCTATATTATGAATAGTTGTTTTGAATATAATATCTACATGAACCAGATTAGTGATAGCATAAAAATAAATAAAATCAAATATCATATGTATTATTATAACCTATGTAAAAAAGACATATAAATGGTAATAAAATTCATATAATAATAGATTATATAGTTTGGATATATATATGAAAGATTGTAAACACTTAGTATATATGTTACGTATTAAAAGTAATCACTTGGTATATATATAATCATTTAATATACAAAAAACATGAAAATGTTAAAGTTCATTAAATGCTTGTAGTATTTATTTTTATATGCATAATATATTTTTACTAGTATATGCATTTATGCACTATTCATACCATTAACCTTGTAGTGGTACTTTTTGAATTGGGTGTTACTAATGTATACTATATTTTATTGTCATCATTGTGTTATTCATATGTAACATCATTCATATACAATATTATTTACATGTACTTTATTATGTTTTATTGTTTTATTCATATGTAACACCTTTCATATGTAATATATTTTGTTTCCATTATTATGTTGTATTCTATTTAAAATCAGTAATTATATAAATCATGTAATACTCTGAATTGTATCTAAATAATATATATGACATCACAGTTAGAATAAAGAAAACCATTGAGGGGTGCCACAACTGTGGTCCAAGGGGTGACCAACACCACATAATAGCTCCCCCTTGAAGATGGTGTTCTAAATGACATCTTCAAGGGAGAGCTTCTGATAACACCAAATTTTGTGACGTTTTTGCCCTTTATTCTGTTATCAAAACTACCCTTTTCTGCTATTTTCCTCTATTTTATTAGCATTTTCGCAATAATTGGCCAAGCAATGCTCTTATTCCAATTTTTCCTATCTTCTACAGAGTTTTCCTCGTTTTTGTGAAATAAGGCTGATTCCGGCCCACAATAAGTCTAAGCCCGTCTTGACCTTCCTGACGCCCGATACAACCCAGCCCGACAGGGGCTGGGCGACACGAGAATGATCGGCGGAGAAGGGCGCTGCACAAGAAGGACGTGTCGGCCGACATACCGTCTACCCGACAGGGAGCCAAAGCCGCATCGACAACCAAACTCGTCGGGCGACACAGCCACTCACCGGCAGGCGTGCCGCCAGCCACGTGACCGATAGCCAGCGCCTCGCACCGAGACATACCTGTATCGGCCGACCACATCCATCGACCGGCGTATAAGGGAGCTACGTGGCATTTCCAGCACCATAACTCCTTCAACCGCCGATATAAATAGCAGCTACAGGAGGAGGTCGGAAGAGTCGGATAGGTCGGACAAGTCGAGAGAATTCGGACAAGACAGTTCGGAAGTTCGGGAGCCACCATCGACGGAAGCTGTGAGAGCAAGAGTATCGCGCCCCAGTGCTTGTACCGGGCGACACTAGGTGAGCTTTCCCTCATCCCGAGAGGGAAGGGATGGTTCACTTAGTGTTGTCCCGGGCGACACTGCGGGCCGATATCGGCCAGCGAAGATGAGCGACACGAGCGCCCGACAGTAGACTCGTAACTCTTTGCCCGACACAATATCGAACCCGATACGCTCCACCCGTCATGCGTGCTGCCCGAGAGGGTGTGCCGCCCGACATGAGCGTATCAGCCAGGGTCCTTGAGCGATACAATCAGTCGTCAGTCGGCGCTGCCCGAGAGGGGGTGCCGCCCGACACTGCCGTATCGGGCTCGGCTCCTGACCGGTATCGGGCAGGAGAGCTACAGTAGTCTGTCGTTCTTCTACATCAAGAAGGCGACATCTATCTTTAATTCTGTTATTTAAATTCTTAGCTTATGCATTGTATTAAGACCCTTATTGCTTATGGAAATAGAAATGTTTAATTGCTATTTGTTTAATGCTTGGTGCCTTATGATTGGGTAACTGCTGTGTTGGATATCTGAACTCTAGCTTGCATGTTTTGGATCGCGTTTCGCTTAGCTACCGAATTGTCTTTCCCGTCGTAACTACTTCGAGAGTTGGGTTGTGGCTCTAGTGTTTGGTCCGGTTCTGGAGTACGAGAGTGCCCGGAACGGAGTTGTTTTAGTATCATTCCACTCTAACTTGAGCCCAACAACCTCGAGAGGGGTGTTGAAGCTTGGTTAGAGGCACCCGCTCTGAGAGGAGGGGTGCAGGGTGTTACTACTACCGCTTGTCTTACTGAAGTCTTATCCCTTGCATTACGCCTTAAACTGCAGTTTATCTTTCTATTTTCTGTTGCATGAAAATTCCTAAAAACCGCTATATGACAAAATCTTAATCTTTCTTGTAACTCCAGTTGGAGATAGTTTTCTTTGATTTAATCGTGACAGCTTGTTGTTCCCCTTCGGGGAACTTTAATATCTCTTTATACCCACCGGAGTGTAGAGTGTCGATTCAGAGTCGTCAACACGACCCACCTTGTCCCTGTGTTCGACCCCGTATGACTACTTCGACCCCGTAAACAAAGTTGCGGGGGCCTAGAAGGATTCAGGTTATAAATGTGAAGGCTCGACTACCTCAAATACGCCTCCAATTTTAGGACGCGCGATTTAGGCCGGTCAACTTTCTGGCACCGTTGCCGGGGACAAGGCAAATGGCACTGTTGACAAATCCGAAGCCACTAACTACACTCCCGTGCCTCAAACTTAGAAATTGGATTGACAACACCTCTTTTTCTTTTTCTTTTTATTTTACTTTAAGCATTATTCTTTACCCCAATTATAATTTTATAAACATGATTTTTATGCGGTTTTCAGGTACTCTGATCTACTGAACACCGAGACTGTCAACCATGCCTCCTCGTGTAGAGCCACCTTCTGGAAACGAAAGCCAAGGAGGGAGGCCAGTTTCGCCTCCACCGGAAGACAACGACCGGTATAGTGATAATGAGTGGCAAGAAGATCCAGAATCACCAGGGCATGAGGACCAGCATCATCAGCATAGACGTCGTCGGAGACACAGGAGGAATCATGATAACTGGGAGCGACGCCGAGACGCTAGCCACAGTGACGACTCGGAGGAAGAAGAGAAAACTCTGAGAGAATTGGCTTCTACAAAGGCCAATAGATCGAGGTGCCCCGTTATCATCCCAAGGTTCAATGCGACAAACTTTGAGCTCAAGCCATCTGTGATCTCCATGATTCAAAATAAAAGCTTCAGGGGGAGTTCTAAGAGTGACAACCTTACCATCACCTTGATGCTTTCAAAAATATCTGCGACACCATAAAGATGCGAGGGGTTCCCCAAGAGGTCATTTACTGCAAGGGTTTCATCTTCTCTTAGGAGGATAAGGCTCTATCATGGTACCTTGGGCTACCCCACCAAGCGCTGAATGGATGGGGAGAACTGGCTGACGCATTTGTAAACAAGTTTTACCCCACTGAGAAGACGATAAGGAACAAGTTAAAAATCACGTCTTTCACGCAAAAGCCAAATAAAAACCTCCACGACGCCTGGGAACGATATCTGGAATATCAGAGGGACTGCCCTCACCACAATTTCAAGAAGGACTTACAGGTCTCTACCTTCTACAATGGGCTAACTCCCGATGAAAGGGTATCGCTGAATGCGGCAGCAGGAAGTGACTTCTTAGGGAAAAAGCCAAGCAAGTCCGAAAAGATCATTAGGAACATGGCTGAGCTGAAGGCCGATGTTGACTACGATAGATCCGATAGAGGGCAGGCGAAGAAGGCAGGGGAAGGAACCTCTCTTGAGTCCAAGGCTCTGGAAAACATTACTTCTCAGATTCAAAGGATAGCAACAGATGTGAAACAACTGAAGGATCATGGCGGAAAGGGGAAGAAGCAAGTTGAGAAAGTCATGAAATGTGTTACCTACGGTGAAGGAGGACATGGGGTAGACAACTGCGTCTACACCAAACCCGGCACCGACAGCGACTCCGACTCAGAAGAAGAAAGGACCGAGAATGTATCCTACATGAACTTCAAGAGACCAGACCACCCTGGTTTTAATTATGGCAACAAGGACGCAGTCGAAAACTCGCATCAGCTGCACACCTCGGCCAGGCCAGTGCAACCTTTCGAGAAGAGAGGGGGATCCGGGCAATATAACAAGAATAGCCAGTTCCAACCAGTAAAATACAATTTCCAAGTAGCAGGAAAATACCAAGGCCCATCCCGTGAACAGGAGAAGGGGGCAAGCCAATCTGAGGTGATCGGCCAGCTGTTTGACTTTGTCAAGAAGCAAGATAGCGTCAATAACCAGTTAGCACAGAGCGCACTGTCAAATTCGGGAGTCTTGAACTCACTGCAAGTCCAATTGGCAGATATGCAAACACATCAGCGACAAATCGATCAGCAGCTCGCACAGCTCGCCGAGATTGTGAAGAATCCTTCGGGGAAGATCCCGTCCAACACTGAACCAGCAAAGTGATAAAGTATGATAAAGAAGCCAAAGATGTCTAGCTGAAGACGGAAAACGCAGCGCTCCTCGGGAGGCAGCTCGTGCTTTTATTTCCCTAGTATAGGACGTTATTTACTTTACGGCAAAACAGACATTACAAACATTATGGACTGTAATAAGGCCCGAGTCAGTGCATGCGCACGTGTGCTGACTCTTTTTGTTTTAAGGGCCACCGCTTTAGTTTCATTTGCCAGGATGGGTAATACCATCTGAGGCCGGGTTTAGCCTTAGGCCAATGATGTTTTACCCCGCCTGTCGCCTCTTTCTTTAAGTGAGTTTTATCTCGGAGTTTTGTCCCGAAAAATCTTGTATCGGTCGGGCGAAGTATGGTCTAGTAACCCTTTTTCCCAGACCGAATCGGGCGGCACACCAACCGACATACAGATTGCGCCCGTCTCGGGAGGGAATGGTTTTACCGCGACGTCCGGCCGCTATATATAAGGCAAAAAATTTACCATGTCGCGCTCCCGGACTTTACCTTTTTTAGCTACCGTATCGCGCAATACTTTTCTTGCTCTCCGCTCCCGTGTCGCGCAGTGACCTCTCCCGATCCCATGACGTGCAAAACCTTAAGGAAAACAAAGGTATCGCGCGACAGCCCTATCGCCCGAGCATACCTGATACGGACCTTTATCGCGTACGATGTATCAGACGAGGATTTTATGTTGATATTCTTGTCGCCCGATACTGTTATCGCGCGGAACGCTTCTCTCGCGCCTGCCCGATACAGCTGTGTCGGGCAGCGACCGTATCGCCCGTTTATTCTTGTATCGGGCAGCGCTCTTTCAAGACCCTGCCGGGCACTCAGTTTCTTTTGACCGTATCGCCCGACACAGTTGTATCGGGCAAGCTTCTCCTGATTTTGTCTTGAAGCCCGATACAGTCGTGTCGGGTGTCTCTCCCTTTATTAATTTACCCACTGATAAAAAAAGTAAATTTGAATTGATAATAGGGATGGAACGCACAAAGCAAACCGTCAGATGCGTTGATGAGCAAGGCAGGAGAATCATCACCGAGCCAGAGGCAGAGATGGCAACGATCGGGCAGAAACGCCCGAATCCCGAGGTCACTGGGCCCTCAACGACTGAAAAGAGGGTGAGAACTGAGGAAGCGGCCGCTCCAGCTACAGCACCCGCCCCAACAGAAGAACCACTGGATCACACACCAGGAAGGTTCGTGCCAAGGGATGAGGAGCATGGATGCAGATATGCTGAGCTAGGGGCCAAGCTCTACAGGCCAAGCATGTTCTGCCACCAGTCGTCCTTCATGCAGTTGGGCATCTTTGAGAGAATGGAGAACGTGCTTGCCGCAGCAGGTCTGAGGCAAATCTGCCTCAGCCTATCCGCCTCCTACACCGAGCTCACGAAGGAGTTCATGGCGTCCCTTCACCGAGTAAAGAATACACCTACTGAAGCCAGAAAGTATGGCGGAGCAGACAGACTCCAGGGGCGGCTTTACAATGCAGAGCACGTCATTTCAGAGAAGCTGCTCAACCAGATTTTCTCCTCCAGCAAAGAGGAGAGAGGGAGACTAGATAACGGTGCAAGGATCACCGAAGGAGACGGGTTCAACCCCGTAGATATCTGGGAAAAGCTAACCGGGGAGTCATCTTTCAAACCCGGGAGCAAGGTGGCGGCAGTGCACTCATGCTTCTGGAGGATAATGCACAAGCTGGTGGCGTGCCTCCTCTTCAGCAAGAACGAGTCCAACAACATTTACTCCGAGGAACTCCACGTCATGTGGCACATGATGGAGTGCCGGACTATCAACCTGGGGCGCTTCTTGCTGAACAGGCTGCACCCAATAAAGGATGCCACCAAGGAATATTGCATGGGTGGCATCGTGAACCTAATCGCGGTGGGGTTGGGATACCCGCGCGAGCCGCGCAGCCTCTCAAAAACAAGAGGGGACAAGTTGATCGACCTCAAGTACCTCATGAGGTCGGGTATAATAAAGAAAGAGGGGCAGAGTTACTTCTACAAGTTCGCAAGGACAAAGATCCTTCTCCCGCTTCCTCGTTGCGCCGCCTACGACGCAGAAAAGCTAGTCTTCACCACAGTCGAGATCGAGGCTGTGGTAGCAGGCGCAAGCTGCGCTCCACCCCCAAGAAGCCAAGAACGGGGAATCACCAGAGGTCCCATCCCGCTGGGTACTCGGCATGACGTATCTTCAACAGCTCCTGCCGAGCGGCTCACTGCCTCGGAGCCACCAACGACAGCCACAACAACAAGGCCAGTGGTGGCAAGAGAAGAACCGGCGATCGTGGAGGTCGCCGAGACAAGAACTGGAACTGCAGCGAGAGAGACGGCTGCAGTCCCCGTAGTTTCTGCTGCACCCTTAGGGGCAATTGATGAAGTACAACCGGATGTCAGCGATGAGCTGTTCGCCGACATCCTACAAATGGAGCTCGAAGGAGCACAGGTGACGCCGACACCACCACCAAAGTCACCTGTAGCAGTTGTTGAGGAGATCGTCGACAACGTCGATATGGGGCAGCATCCGTCCCCCACAACACGGTCTCCTCCGATACAACAAGAGGGCGGGGCAACACCGACACCTCGCCCAGAAGCATCAGCCGCGCGGACGATAGAAGTAGGTTCTGCCTCATCAGGCAGACCATCGCACGGGAGGAGCAGTTCGAGGTCGAAGGGGAGACAAGCGGAAAACCCTCCTTCGCTCGGAATGATGCTGGGACAAGAACTCGATTTCTTGCGGGAGGTAACAGAAAACCATTCTACTACATTTCTTTCCCTAACCCGCAAGTTGTCGTTTTTTGAACAAAGGCTGGATAGCCAGGAACGAGAGCTGCTGGCTTTGGCCAGCCTACCTGGCCGGCTAGAGGCAGTGAATGCCACGCTACAACAAGTTCTGCAGCACCTTAGCGAGATCGAGGGGAGGCTGAACAGGGAGGACGACCATCCATGCCCAAGGCAGCCGAGAAGATCGCCGTCGCCTCCTGGTCCGGGCTCTCAATCCTCGTCGTCAAGAGCGTCGTCAGGATCGTCATCGTCCACCTCCTCCTCCGGCAGATCTTCATCAGCAACCGGAGGAAATTCATCACAAGGGCAAGGCTATGAAGCTCCAGCCAGACAAGGAAGCCCTTTTGACCTGAATGAGGCCGCTCCCTCAGCCCCCTTTGACGAAGCTGAGGATAACGACGAAGATATCAGCATCAAGGAGGGCTCTTCTGATGAATCCGAGGGAGAAGGGGGGGACATCTACACTGCAAACGAAAGACACCTCCCCAGAGGAAGGAGTTCAAGGGCTGACCTCAACGATTTCTCAGCACCGACAGAGATAGCTTCCTTCGAAATGACTGAATTTGACAGAAGGGTCATAGGGTATCTAACGATCAGAGACCAGAAACTACTCAACATGGTCCTGAGATCGCAAGCCGACGAGGAAGAGGTACTCTGGAGCGACGGTTATTTTTCGGTGCAGTGGGGAACTCTGAGAAACATCTTCCGCGCCAAGGCCGTCGTAGGGAAGAGGTTGTTCAGAGTACTACAAGGGGCCATTATAGAAAGTGCCGACAAGAAGAAAGGCCAACATACAGTTTACGCTGCCACCCCGACCCTAGCAAGAAGACTAATGATGGGGTTGTACAATTCTACGTAGGTAGAAAGTATGTTGGATTACATTGAAGTGCACAATCCGAAACTGGTGCTGGCCCCTTACAAACACAGAAACAATTGGTTCCTGTGCATTGCCGACCTCCGAAATCATGATGTCCAACTGCACTGCTGCTGCAGCAAAGAGGTCCCACACACAGGAAGTACGTTCCTACACCCAAAGGACGGAAGGCTAAGACTGCTGCCGCTACGTCTCCACCGGGTCATCAAGTATGGAGTCCAGTGCCACAGCGGCGTCTGGAATTTCTACTCACTAAGGGACTTCCCAGTCCAAGAAGAGGAGGGAAGTGGAAATAGCACATTCATAGTCCTCAGAGCCATGGAGATGATACATATCTTCGGATACTTCAAGCAACTCTAGAGTAATAAATTTCTACAGTCTCAGAAGCAAATATGCATTGCTGCTGATTAAGGACAAGCGCTACTTCCGAGACGCGGGGATACCAGAAGAGATGCTGGATAGTGAACAAGAAGAGGAGTCATCTCAACACAGCAGCCCTCCTGAAAAAGAAGCAGAAGCAGAGACGCACGTCTGTGGGGCAGGCAAACAGATAAACATCTTGCGATAAGTTTTCGGACACGACGAACAAGCCTCGCCCCAGGATCAGGAGGAGTCGATCCACAACTTCGACCGTTTCTCATGCGCTACCCTCACGAAGGAACAGGTCAACGAAATCCACATGAAGTTGGCTGACTCCACCCTGGCAGACGTTGCCTACTCGACAGGTGATGCCATAGTCCCGATTGACGACTTAAGGGACATGGTAAAAGAGGGAGGATGTCTGGCGTTATCTGTGGCGGTCGCCTACATCCAGATACTATGAAACAAGTCTGAACATGCATGCATAGCAGATCCAATGCTGTTCAATGACATTTGCCTAGCCGATGAGCAAGGGGCGAAGGAAGCTTTCCTAGCAGAGTTGGAATGCAGAGTCCCGGATACCATTCTCCTTCCCATCCTGCACAACAACCACTGGACGCTCTTAGCGGTGTACACCCAACAACGAGCAGGGATTTTCTACAACAGATCTGACAGCAACAAAGACCATCCAGTGCCTTGTACATCGACAGCGCTGACATCTCTCGAACGATTAGTACGAAAGTACTATATCGATATAGCAGAGTTGATACAACCATTCCTGGGAATGCAAGCAAGAAGCTGGCATGAACTCCAATTCTGCCACCACAGCCCACAGCAAATTCAACTATCCAACGACTGCGGCATCTTCGTCCTGGAATGGATGGCAAACGAGGCAATGCCTGATCAGCTCCTCCACATCAACTATCACAGCAAAAGAGGAGAATATGTGTGGGAGCTCTTATCTAGCCCAGGCGCGCTGATCATCTAACCCTCACTGATTAACATTTTCTTACCTCATCTACTTCACAACTCTGGGACAGAGTGTGGAGTAAGTTTGGGGGGTACCATGTACCAGTGAGGGAGGTACAAAACTTTTCTCCTTTGTACATATAACCTTTTTAGTGTACATATAACTTATTACAACAACCTTTTTCCTTCTTGCTAAAAGTCTTGAAAACTTTGAAAATTTTTGCTTATGATTCCCTATACTTATATATGTATAAAGTTGCTATAATAATAATAAAAACATGTTGTGACTTCTTGCAAAGTTTACTTTCTGTATATTTAACGAGTTACAAGTTCTGTCATATCTTTCTGATAATGCTGTCTCAAACAAACAAAAGATTGTGCCTTGCCATCCAAAAATTTTCAAAAAATAATAATCTCGCAAACAGCTAAGAGACGAGTATGGAGAAGGAAAAAGCTGCCCAAACAGCAAAAATCTCTTTTGTTTTCCCTTACCCAACAAAAATCCCAAAAAGAGAAAGAAGCCTTATGAGCGTGAATAAAAGCATGAAAGTTGTACCCAATAAAAGAAAAGAAAAAAAATATATATATACACACTTGTTTTCCAAAAGTACCCATCTTTAGGCATGGTAGATCCGGGGCAGTGGTACGTAGGATGTGAAATCACTGCTCTAAAGCCAACTGGCTTGGACTGCAGGGACCACTTGCCCGTTAACGGACCCTTACCTGGATGGACTGATGGGAAACAAGAAGAAAAACCCAAAAAGCCTTAGACTACCCTATACACAACTTTCTGCCCCTAAAATAAAGCTGTTTGGTGTGGAAGCTAACTTCAGAATCATACACCAAAGTCTTGCTGAAGCTGTGGAGAAGAAAAATTTTACCTAAATAATAAGGCAAGTAGGGCAAGGTCTTTTGTTCGCATTAAGACAACATTACCTCCAAGACATCGCAAATCTTGTGCTACCCTTTAGCCTTAAAGTTTTGCTGTGCAAGAAGAAGCAACACAAAGTTTAGTTTAAATATTGATTGAGGACAATCAAAAAGCTAAGTTTCGGGGAGTTGATAACACAAAATTTTGTGACTTTTTTCCCTTTATTCTGTTATCAAAACTACCCTTTTCTGCTATTTTCCTCTATTTTATTAGCATTTTCGCAATAATTGGCCAAGCAACGCTCTTATTCCAATTTTTCTTATCTTCTACAGAGTTTTCCTCATTTTTGTGCAATAAGGCCGATTCCGGCCCACAATAAGTCTAAGCCCGTCTCGACCTTCCTGACGCCCGATACAACCCAGCCCGACAGGGGCTGGGCGACACGAGAATGATCGGCGGAGAAGGGCGCTGCGCAAGAAGGACGTGTCGACCGACATACCGTCTACCCGACAGGGAGCCAAAGCCGCATCGACGACCAAACTCGTCGGGCGACACAGCCACTCACCGGCAGGCGTGCCGCCAGCCACGTGACCGATAGCCAGCGCCTCGCACCGAGACATACCTGTATCGGCCGACCACATCCATCGACCGGCGTATAAGGGAGCTACGTGGCGTTTCCAGCACCATAACTCCTTCAACCGCCGGTATAAATAGCAGCTACAGGAGGAGGTCGGAAGAGTCAGATAGGTCGGACAAGTCGAGAGAATTTGGACAAGACAGTTCGGAAGTTCGGGAGCCACCATCGAAGGAAGCTGTGAGAGCAAGAGTATCGCGCCCCAGTGCTTGTGCCGGGCGACACTAGGTGAGCTTTCCCTCATCCCGAGAGGGAAGGGATGGTTCACTTAGTGTTGTCCCGGGCGACACTGCGGGCCGATATCGGCCAGCGAAGATGAGCAACACGAACGCCCGACAGTAGACTCGTAACTCTTTGCCCGACACGATATCGAACCCGATACGCTCCGCCCGTCATGCGTGCCGCCCGAGAGGGTGTGCCGCCCGACATGAGCGTATCGGCCAGGGTCCTTGAGCGATACAGTCAGTCGTCAGTCGGCGCTGCCCGAGAGGGGGTGCCGCCCGACACTGCCGTATCGGGCTCGGCTCCTGACCGGTATCGGGCAGGAGAGCTACAGTAGTCTGTCGTTCTTCTACATCAAGAAGGCGACATCTATCTTTAATTCTGTTATTTAAATTCTTACCTTATGCATTGTATTAAGACCCTTATTGCTTATGGAAATAGAAATGTTTAATTGCTATTTGTTTAATGCTTGGTGCCTTATGATTGGGTAACTGCTGTGTTGGATATCTGAACTCTAGCTTGCATGTTTTGGATCGCGTTTCGCTTAGCTACCGAATCGTCTTTCCCGTCGCAACTACTTCGAGAGTTGGGTTGTGGCTCTAGTGTTTGGTCCGGTTCTGGAGTACGAGAGTGCCCGGAACGGAGTTGTTTTAGTATCATTCCACTCTAACTTGAGCCCAGCAACCTCGAGAGGGGTGTTGAAGCTTGGTTAGAGGCACCCGCTCTGAGAGGAGGGGTGCAGGGTGTTACTACTACCGCTTGTCTTACTGAAGTCTTATCCCTTGCATTACGCCTTAAACTGCAGTTTATCTTTCTATTTTCTGTTGCATGAAAATTCCTAAAAACCGCTATATGACAAAATCTTAATCTTTCTTGTAACTCCAGTTGGAGATAGTTTTCTTTGATTTAATCGTGACAGCTTGTTGTTCCCCTTCGGGGAACTTTAATATCTCTTTATACCCACCGGAGTGTAGAGTGTCGATTCAGAGTCGTCAACACGACCCACCTTGTCCATGTGTTCGACCCCGTATGACTACTTCGACCCCGTAAACAAAGTTGCGGGGGCCTAGAAGGATTCGGGTTATAAATGTGAAGGCTCGACTACCTCAAATACGCCTCCAATTTTAGGACGCGCGATTTAGGCCGGTCAGCTTCCATTTGGCACTAGCCACCCCTTATTAGCCCACGAGAGAGAACAAAAGTAAAAAAAACTCAATCAATGGGTGAAGAGACACCAAAAGAAGTGGCATCTCTAGGTTATTTTGAAAATATATTTGAAACTACACTATCTCGGTAATCTTGTTAGTTAAATAGGATATATATATTTTCCCCCACTAATATGTTGATTGCTAACATGGACCTAACATCCTACCAATCGTCACCCTAACAATATAGTTGAGTACGAACAAGATAATATGCAAGCTTTTATAAGATAAATGGATATATGTTTTTGGTGGATTAGGGCTTTGTGAGTTGCATAGAAATTGGACCTAACAACCATAAATGGAATTTAGTGTGAATACATATACAAGCCAGTCTTGAGATCTGATAGAAGTAAGATTGATCAGATGCTCTTTGATCTTTACTGGGTGAAATGATACTCCACTTCAATGTATTTTGTCCTCACACAGAAGGAAGAATTTGAGGCAATGTGCACAAAAACTTGATTCATATCTTAGGTCCATTGCCTCTATATGACTGAATCTGAGTTTTATAAAAAAGTTCTTGACCTAGATGAATTTACTAGTAGTGTGGCCTTGACTATGTATTCTGACTTTGCACTAAATAGCATCACATTTTTTTGCATTTTCAAGATCTTCTGATGCATGTCATGCCCTTTGTTGGGATTCTTTTTAGAAAGCAAAGAACAAGCATAACTGCCCTTAAATGAATTGTACATGGATTTTCCTAGAATCAAACTCACTATACTAATAGAAAAAGAGATATTGGGCTCAGTAATGGTAAGATATTTGAGTTCCATGTGTTTTCAAGTGACTTCCTTTGATCTTTATGTAGTTTGACTTTTTGATCAATGGGTCTTTTAATATGTTGAGATCATGTCTTTTCTATTTCTTCTAAGAGGCCAAGAGTGTATTTTATATGAGAAATAAAATTCCTTATTTATATCTAGACATCCTAATTTTATGAAATTATCTTAAAACCTTAAATAAAACTTACCTGAAGAAATTGCTTTGATTCTGCAATGCAATCCAAATCATTCTCAAGGATGACAATATTGTATACATAAGGTGATAATAATAATATCTCGACAGAATATAGAGTGATCTATGTTGGATCTCTGAAGACCAAATTGTGGAGAGTATGACTGAACTTCTCAAACCATGCCTAAGGAGGTTTTTTGAAACCTATAGAAATTTATGAGTCCATAGATAGTTGGTAATCCCTCTGAACCAAAACCCCAAAAGTCTGCTCCATGTACATTCAAGTAAGTTACCATGAGAGAAAGTGGTTTTTATGTTAATTGATGTAAAGCACCAAAGAACTATGCTGCAAGAGAAATGATTATACTGACATGTGTCATGCTGGCTATAGAGGTCTCAAGATAATCCTTGTTATATACCTAGCTGTGAGTTGTAACCCTGGAAACCTAATGAGCCCTCAACTGGTTTACAAAACCATTGGGAACCACCTTGGATGAAAAAATCCATTAAAATTGTCAAACATAATTTATATTTGGAAATATAAACAAGTGACCATGCATATTTCTACATGAGAAAATTCCTCTCCCCTCTCTCATAGCATGTCGTCGGTCATGATGATTCATGGAAACAAATACATCACTAGTTATAAAAATAGATGGTATTGGGAAAATGAAAGCAAAGTATGATGGTGACTATATAAAATATGATGTGAGACTAATGAGATATTTTTTATTAATAGAAGGCAGCCTCCTGTCCTTTATATATAGGAAATGAAGCAAGTATAAGGGAAGAAAACTTATCCCTAATGGGCCAATACAATTAGGCCTATCTAACATAATAAACTAGATAACAAGAATTCTAATACTCCCCCTCATGATGGGGTATGGGTGAAACACATATCCAACTTAGACTTCTAGGACTCAATTAGATGATATGACAAATCAAAATAAAAATGTCACTCCTATGCAATATTTTCATTCCCCTTGAAACATGACTCTCCAACAAACGATTTGATGACATCATCTTTAAAATTGTGTTTTACAGGATGGAGATACTCAATCTTTGAAGAAGGTCTTTTGAAATGCATCTAGAATGAAGAGCATCTGATGAATGGAATCCAAATGCCACAACAATAACTCACCACCATCTATATGGAGTAGAAGATCAAAAACACCATGACTACACCATATTCACTGGAGAGGAATGTGCTACATAAAATAGTACACCTGGAGAGGCATAATGTCAATATAATAGAACTATTTTCAAATCGTCCGAGAAGTATAGTCAATTGGAATTAGTGCAGAAGACCACAAACATGCTTAATGTGCAGAAACACAAACTAGACGAGGTGTTGATGACTTCCATATTGGTTGCATAAATATGACACATGAATCTTGGAGGCTTGATAGGAATGAAGGGTACCATCAATGATAAATCTAAGCAAAACAACAGAAGAGCCATGCCAATAGATGCGACCAAAGTAACTCAATGAAGATAAAATCTAGATGAAATACTTATAGATACATAATTTTTAGGCTAGAAATTGACAAGATTTGAGAAGAATGATGCGAAGAAACAACCATCCGTCTCATGATAATGAAGTGGAAAAGATCAATTGAAACGTCATTGACACTAGGGGGAACAAAAGACTTGAATAAGCACAAAAAACTCTATCATGACATATATATTGTAGTACGAACACAAAAAGCTTGGTGTAATGATGCAATTGAGTTCCTTCAATACATGAAAGTGGTAAGTAACTAGTATGAAGCACAAATAGCCAACTTACATGAATATCATGACAAGAACATAGAGAAGCATAGTGTCATTGAGAAAGAAACACCAATGATGCACTCAAAGTACAATGCTTAGTGGAAATGAGGCCCCACAAAGATATCAGAAGGATGTAAATGCTGAAGAACAAGAAGCTCCATGGAGATCTGAATAGGCTGCTAGACTGATACATATAGTCTCTCTCATACTCTTTCTTTTTATATGCCCTTTCTCCTCTACCCCCTGCACACCAATTATAAAGTACTTAAGAAGTTGATGTAGAAAAGAAACAATACCCCCTTTACGTGGGAATTGATCCAGATATGAGGGTTGGCAGGGGAAATACTTTTTTTTGATACATGGAAACCACACTGATGACCCCATCCCAACAATAATCCTCGTTGCCCCTCAACTACCCTCACATTGGGGGGAGAGGATAAACTCACATAATGACCACCATGTATGACGGGACCAAAGATTGCTAAGGCTACACAACTGGAGATTCGAACCCTAGATACTCAGGGGAGAGATTTTTCGATGGAGAGGAAAAACTAATAATAATGCCCCTTTGTTTGTGTTTTATAAACTAGTACACACTCTTTTGTTTTACAATATTCCATAAATATAACAGATGGAGCGAGTCAGTGTGCTACATAATCCAATTAGATAGATCTATAGGTCACAAAATAGATCTGATTAGAGATCTAGTTAGACGTAGGCATATTGTACAATACAATAACAAAAACTTGAGAGAGTAATAGGGTAGTTTGTGGAGAGTGAAGATGATGATAGCTTCACTATGTGGATGACCTCGAGTCAATCAAATCATCACAAAATTAGAGGCATCTATTCCTCGAATCATTGGGAAAAGCATCAAGATGGCAAAGTCAATGTCTTTTTTTCTTTTTTAGGCAAGTAGGTTGATTTCCAAGGCACACCACCCTTCTATTTGTTTTTCCTTCCATGATTGCTCAAAGGTAAAAATAGATTCCATGTTGGGGGCCGGGGCAATACACAACGTTGGAAGGATAGGTTCCTTTAAATCATATTGGACTTTTGTGCCAAGATAATATCAAAAATGGAAATGTGCTAGTCACACACGTATACCACTCACACAATTTCACACAGGGAGAAGAGTGGTTTATAGAGAGTTGAGAAGTTTTGCCTTTTTGGATAGTGATATTGGTAGGCAGTGAGCTGTCAATGGCATTACATGATAATTTTGGATGACGTGAGTGCTGATTGGAGAGATAAAATACGTGGGATAGAGGAATAAGAGAGAAAATTTTATTTTTCTTATAACTTTTAATATGTGATGAATTTTTGATGAAATAAAAATCATTAGTTTCGTTATAAAAATGCAATCCAACAAGACTAATTTTGATATACTTCGTAGAAGAAATGGTACAAAAAAATGAATTTTCTATATTGTTGATAATTATTTTCTCATTAACACAACAACACAAAAATAAAGATTAATCCATGATGATTTTTTTGATGAAATAGAAATTATTACATTCTATATAGAAAATATATTCCAACAATACTAATATTGATATATTTAAGGAGGGAAGTAAAAAGAAAAAAGGAGGGAAGTAATTGTGTGCCACTTACCCATTCACTGGTTAAACAAAGTTGATTAAGACCATTAAGTTTTGGGCGTTGGTAACTTATTTGGGTGTCAATTAACTTATTTTGGGTGTCAATTAAATGTGCTACTGGACATTGTTTAACTTCATTAAGGTTTGGGCACCATTATCTTCTTTTGGGTGTCAACTGTCCTTTTTTGGGCGCAATTATCCATTCATTGGGTGTCATTGCTGGGCATTGATTAAGTTCATCATGTTTTGGACGTCATTAACTTGTTTTGGGTGTCGATTACTCATGTTTGGGTGCACTTATTCATTGGCGTCATTTCATGTGCTATTGGATGTTGATTAACTTCATCGAGTTTTGGGCGCCATTATTTTGTTTTGGGTGTCAAATATCAATTTTTGGGCGTCGTTATCTATTCGTTGGGTTTCATTACATGTGTTACTGGGTGTTGATTAAGTTCATCATGTTTTGGTCACCCTTAACTTGTCCTGGGTGTCTATTACTCATGTTTGTGCACACTTACTCATTCATTGGCATCATTTCATGTGCTACTGGACGTTGATTAACTTCATTAAGTTTTAGGCGCTAATATCTTATTTTGTGTGTCAATTATCTATTTTTAGGTGTCGTTATCCATTCACTAGACATCATTTCATGTGTTACTGGGCATTGGTTAAGTTCATCATGTTTGAGCATCATTAACTTGTTTAGGGTGTCAATTACTAATGTTTGGGTGCACTTATTCGTTCATTGACGTCATTTCATGTGCTACTGGACGTTGATTAACTTCATTAACATTTGGGCACCAATATCTTATTTTGAGTGTCAATTATCCATTTTGGGCATCTTTTTCCATTCTCTAGGCATCATTTCATGTGTAAGTGGGCATTAATTAAGTTCATCATGTTTTGGGTGCCATTAACTTGTTTTGAGTGTCAAGTACTCATGTTTGGGCACACTTACTCATTCATCAACGTCATTCATGTGCTACTGGATATTGATTAACATCATAAAATTTTGGGTGCCATTTTCTTATTTTAAGTGTCAATTATCCATTTTTGGGCGCAATTTTCTATTCATGGGTGTTATTTCATGTATTATTGGGTGTTGATTATGTTCATCATGTTTTCAACACCATTAACTTATTTTAGGTGTCAGTTATCCGTGTTTGGGGTTCACATATCCATCATTTGGTGTCATTTCATGTTCCAATGGATGTTGATTAAGTTTTTAAGTTATGAGCCCCATTATCTTGTTTTGGGTGTCAAATACCCATTTTGGGCGCACTTATCCATTCACTGAGCTTCATTTTATGTGTTAATGGGAAATTGATTAAGTTCATCATGTTTTGGATGCCATTAAACTCAAAACATGTTAATGACACTCAACATATGATAAATTTAATCAACATCTCATTAACACATAAAATGACACCCAATGAATGGGTACGTGCCCCTGAAATAGGTAATTGACACCCAAAAAAGATAATGGCGTCAAAAACATAATGAACTTAATCAATACCCAGTGACACATAAATTGATGTCCAGTTAATAGGTAAGTGCGCCTAAACATGGATATTTGACACCCCAAACAAGTTAATGGTGCCTTTGCGCCCATTGTTGGTCTTTTGACGCATGTTTTTGTTGTTTTGACGCCCATTTTTTCATTCTGATGCATGGTCTTTTGTTCTATTTTTCTCTTACTTCCCTCCTATCTCTCCTCACTATCCTCCTATTTTCTTTTTCTCTCTCTCAAAAAGAAAAAAAGAAGAAAAAATACAGTAAGAGGATAGGTGGTGGGACATGTGGGGGTAGGCAGGCAGGGATTGTAGGGATGGGGGGAATGTGGCAGGGTGAGAGGAGGGACCAGTGACAGAGATGGCAAGTGGGTAGGTGGGGGTCATGTGGTTTTGTTGGGTAGTTTTGGTGCGCGTAATTGCACATGAGAGAGCGTGATCATCCACAAATTTTAACTCTATCAAAAAGGCAATGACAAATTAATGGACAAATAGTTGTCTCCAGAGCACTAATGATGCTAATAGGAGTCTCATCCACTTGTTATTCATATTGAGTGTGGACGACACTAACCGATAGGTCGCAAGGGGCACCATTGTGATGATACGATCCATATGACAAATCAAATCGTCACCAGTAAATAATTGCGGAATAACCATAAGCAGCAGATTAACAAAAATCACTAAAAATTAAAACCATTTGCAAAGAGATCCATTTCCAAGAAACTCTTAAGAAGAGAACCAAAGTACTACATACATCATGGTTCACATTGTACATATCTTGTACCATCTCATCTCGAGGGTTACATACAATAGTTGCTTTGCCAAAACTATACATAAGCAACATAAAACCTCGAGGCGTACAAGCCAAAATCTCAGATCGTTCATAAAACCGTTACGTACTGACTCCAAGGACCTGAGAGTACAGAGACGACACATAGAACTTATATCTACAAGACACAATAGACTATACACTCAACCTGAGATGCTATTGTTGTGCCTGATGTTGTTGTCCTCCCTCTGCTGTATGGTCCCTACCTCCTCATCCGTGTTCACCTAAAAATGTTGGTGACCAACGGGGTGAGACCCATATCCCAATAAGAGATATAACTCTCCACCAACAATATATTATCGTTGCAGATAAATAGTAATAAAACTGAGCAGAGGATTCTTTTATATTAATAAGCAACATTTAATCACTATTTAAGCAGAATAGAGCAATATCATCTTATGAAACATTGCAACTATGTTTGATAAAGTAGTAATTCATCTATTCATTTTATAAGGAATATGAAGAACATGTATAACATCTATCCATTTAATATGCATTAAGAAACATAACATCAACCAATGATTTCTATATTCCATACTTAAGCAAATACGCTACACGGCTGATTATATTTTACAATCACACTTATGCCCCGAGGAGATGAGGTATACCACTCATACTCCAACCGACCACTACAAAGTCAAAATCGATACCATACAAGGTCAATGGAAGAGCTGACTTCCATGACCTCTATCGTATCGGTCAGTGCGAGACCACAAGTAGGACATCTCGTGTCAACTGCTACATAGCTTTCTAGGGTATACTGGAAACTTCTCTATAGAGCTACAACAACGGATGCACTCTCTTCGGGATTGAGAGATCTCATATTTATCTGCCATCAATCTCGACATTCTTCATCATCGAGAGATTCATGATACATCCATCCCAACATTTTTAATGAAGGAGATCTCACATCAATCCTTCATTAGGGTGTAAGGATATTCGTGCCCATCAACCCCACATATTCAAAAATATGCACTCTCTAGGAGATCCTGTGGGAAAACCTATTTCACCATCACCAGCTGCTGACGATGATGGATCTATTGTCAGGGAACTACATGATAAGATTCCACTTGATCAATTAAGTGCATTACCATATTCTATTAGCATCAGTCAAGTTTTCAAACATGAATTATTATGACAAATGCCACAAAGAAAGGTGTAATACATCTGTCAAGTACTTTTCAAATCTTTAAAACACATATAACATTTAGGATCTCAATCCCTTATCTCATTACTGGGAATTCTCATCCCTCAACATTGTCATTATCATGATTACTAGATCTGGGTATTCAAACCCTTAGTTCATCACTGAACATTGTTACCACTTTTCAAGTAATTATTACCTCTAGGTCCTCAGACCAAGGTATACATGATACTTGTTACACAAGCATCTCACATGGCTTACAAGGCCCATTTAAAATCTTTATCATATAAAACATCATAGCTCATACCTGGCTATGCTCATCATCTCATGATACCTCCATGGTTAATATACATGATAACAACCATATCAAATACATATCAACACCATGCAATACAAGGGTAATACCACTATTCCCTCATTAGGGTTAGGGTTTCCCTTTCTTATCGATTAGGGTTTCAAAATCATACCATCACCCTACATTAGGGTTAGGGTTTTCCCTTATTAACCATTTAGGGTTTCAAGATCACATTATCAAGGAACAAACCCTAATTCATACCCTACATAGATTAAGAGTATTAATGTATGCCCATTGCATGTTTATCACAAAAGTAAGAGTTTCTCTCTCATCCTTACTAGGATGTTGATTACTCCATACTTTATTAAGTTGGCTCAACCTTTCCTTCAAGGTACATTAGCCTACTTAATTATTATTCATTAAACTCCATACCTCTTAATGTATGGCTTGATATAAGACACTTCATGTGTTACTTCATCAAGTATATTGCATTTAAAGAGCTTTCCTTCATATGGGTTTTGAGGTGCTTCCACCATATCGGGTATGAGGTGTGTGCTTGCTACCCATATCGGGTTTGAGGTGTATGTATGCTTACCATCTCGGGTTTGAGGTGTATGTGTTCTTCCATATCACTTTAGAGGTGTGTGTGTGCTTCACACCATATCGAGAAAAGAGGTGTGTGTGTGCTTCACACCATATTGGGCAAAGAGGTGTGTGTGTGCTTCACACCATATCGGGCAAAGAGGTGTGTGTGTGCTTCACACCATATCAAGCAAAGAGGTGTGTGTGTGCTTCACACCATATCGAGCAAAGAGGTATGTGTGTGCTTCACACCATATCGGGCAAAGAGGTGTGTGTGTGCTTCACACCATATCGGGTTAGACCCTTATGCTCATACCTCTTCAAACCTTCATGGCTTTGGTCTACCCTTCACCATGGGTTAAGTGATAGGATAGACAACTGGTTGAACCTTTGTCAACCCATTATACAAATGAATAAGGGTGTGGGGTTTCAAGGTATATCAATTTTCCTATCAAATAGGGTTACATCACCATATCGGGTTTGAGGTGTGTGCTTCAACTCGATATCACTTTACCTTTGATGATGTCATCACCATCAACCTTTATAACTTTGTCCTTACTGTTATAAGTCATGTACAATATTCCCATTAAGATATTATAACTCAAAGGATCATCAATTATTCAAGAGAAATCAAAATTGCAAGTAGATCAACAAGTATGACAAAACTGAAAGTGCATAATAATATAATTGGGTTCAAGTTATATAACCCGCCTCAAGAACAACTTTAAAGATCCAAGCTCCAAAGATTCACGTTCCTAAGGTTGAATATGAACTTCAAACTCGTCTATATGCAAATAATCACCATGGATAAGCAATTAGTGAAGAAGAAAAGAAAGGAAGATCATAACCCTAAAATCATGCTTCAATCCAAGGTTGAAGATGATCATGGCCTCACCTTAGGGTTAAGTATGAGCTCCTTCTTTCCCCTTAGCACCTTTGACCGATAAATTACTACTATTGCACGATATTCCACCACTCATGCACGATATGCCACCACCCTTGGCCGATATCCCCCTCACTTGTGATCAAAACACTTCACTATGGCCGATATCACCCTACTTGGCCAATACCACCTTACTTAGCGATATGAACTTGCTATGGATGATACCCAAAGCCCTATGCACGACATCACTTCACTCCTATACAATAAAAGGACCCTATGAATGATACCTTAGGGAAGGAGGGTGGTAAGATTCAAAAAATTTCACTAAGGGGTGAAAGAAGGGGTATATATACTTGTTGTTCATGAAGAAGTGTGAAAATGAGGTGTCATCAATTTGAGCTACTAGGTGCCACGTGTCCATGCATGGTTGACAAGTGTACATGCATGAATTAACATTTATCTTGACATGCAAAACTCTTGAGGATAATCTAGGGATGAATTTTCGTCCATTACTTATCCCTTTGAATAAAATATATCAACTAAATCACCACTTTATTCACAACCCGATACAACTTTTCTAAGGAAGTTGTAAACCGATACACTTCACTTCATTGAGGTGATTTGCACGTCATGGGATTTTCAAAGAGTCCACAAAACGATATGGGACTCCTCCTATGGCTCCTTGGCCGATATGCACTCATATATAAGCTTTTCAACTTGATACAACTCAAGTTAGGGTTTCATATTCAACCCCTTTCTTGGTCATTTCATCACCAAGAGTACCATCACTCATAATTAATTTAAACATGGTGTCCCCTCATTTCTATCTACTCTATATGATACTAGGAGGGAGTAGGGACACTCTAGAGGTGGTAATTTACATATTAACCCTACATTTTGGGTAAATTACAATTTGTACCAAAATTGGTGCACAATGCACTAACATTATTCAAACAAGTTGCAACTTGAAATCTAGGCTTTACACAAGATGCCCCTTAGCATAAATCTCTCTCTTATGATGATAAAACACATGAGGTATATTAAACATGTGACATTTTTCAATATAGCCCCCATCTTGGCTAAATTGCACTTTATGCCCAAACTATCATATAATGCACAAACAGTCTGCAAATATGCTCAAACTTGAAAATTAAACTCTACAAGAGTCTTAATTATTTTTCAAAAGATTAAAACAAGGTTATGAACAACTTACTTAAGAAAAACTTCTAGGTTTAAGCCATAACCCATGTCAGGGATGTTACAATTATCAACCCCTAATAGGGATTTCATCCCCGAAATCTCAAGAGAAAAGAGAAGGGTACTTCCTACTCATCTCTTTCTCTAGCTCCCATATGGCTTCTTCAATGCCATGGTGATGCCATAGAACTTTCACAAGAACTATGTCTTTCTTTTTCAACTTCTTGATTCTTTTGTCAAGAATCATCATTCGACCTTCCACATAGGATATATCCTCGTTTAATCCTACCTCTACAGGTTGCAACACCAAATATGTATCGGGATGACACTTTCTTAGCATAGATACATGGAACACTGGATGTAGTCTATGTAGATCAGGTGGCAACTCCAACCTATAATCTACCTTTCCCATTCGTGCTGTCACTGGATAAGGTCCCATAAATCTAGGAGCTAACTTACCCTTTTTCCCAAATCTGAGAACACCTTTCCAAGGAGAGACTTTGAGATACACCCTGTCTCCAACTTGGAATTCTAGAGGTTTACGACGCTTATCTGCATAAGACTTCTGTCTATCCTGTGCAGCTTTCAACTGTTGTTGTATTACTTTAATCTTCTTAGTTGTTTGTTGCACTAACTCAGGACCCAGAAGTTGGCATTCTCCTGTTTCATACCAGCATAACGGAGATCTACACCGTCTACCATATAATGCTTCATATGGTGCCATATCAATACTAGTCTGGTAACTGTTGTTGTAGGAAAACTCTATTAAGCTCAAGTGTATGTCCCAACTTCCTACAAATTGAAGAACACATGCTCTAAGCAAGTCTTCCAAAGTATGTATAGTTCTTTCAGATTGCCCATCGGTCTGAGGGTGGAAAGTTGTACTAAACTTCAAATGAGTACCTAATGCTTTATGTAGTCATTCCCAAAAACAACTTGTAAACTGGGGACCTCTATCAGATACAATTGTATCCGGAACCCCGTGTAATCGCACTATCTCCTCTATATAGATCTGTACAATTTTCTCAGCAGTATAGGTTGTTTTGACAGGAAGAAAATGTACCGTCTTAGTCAACCTATCAACTATCACCCAAATGGAATCATGACCTTTGGATGTTACGGGTAAACCAACCACAAAGTCCATGGTCACATGATCCCATTTCCATTGTGGTATAGGTAAAGGTTGCAATGTTCCCACAGGCTTCTGATGTTCAACTTTAACCTGCTGACACACTGGACACCGCATAACAAATTTAGCTACATCCTTCTTCAAACCAGGCCACCAATACATATTTTTTAAGTTATGATACATTTTGGTACTCCCTGGATGCATCGCATACATGGACAAATGGGCATCCTCCATGACTAGATTCCTTAAGTCATTGGCATCAGGTACTACCATCCTACCGTGGTAACAAACTACCTCATCCTCTGACTCATGAAAACCGTCCCATTTCTCACTACCATACTCTGACCTGATCTGCTGAATCACAGTATCAATCTGCTGTGCCTCTTTGATCTATTGTTTCAGAGTAGGTTTCACATGCATCTCAGCTAACAATCTAGCTAACAAAGATACTTTAAGTTGTACATTATTTTGTCTCAAAGAGACAAACATGTCTTGTTTAAAGCACAGTAAAGAGTTCATCTGTGCTTTATCTATGGGTGGCCTTGATGATTTTCTACTTAGTGCATCTTCCACTACATTAGCCTTTCATGGATGATAATCAATTATACAATTGTAGTCCTTGATTAACTCCATCCAGTGGCGTTGTCTCATATTCAACTCGTGTTGTGAGAAGATATACTTTAAATTCTTATGGTCCGTGAAAATTTGAAATGTTTCTCCATAGAGATAATGTCTCTAGATCCTCAACGCATGAACCACTACAACTAATTCTAGATCATGCGTTGGATAATTCTCCTCGTGTTTCTTAAGTTGTCGGGAAGCAAAAGAAACTACATGATCACTCTGCATCAGCACACATCCTAGACCATACTTAGAGGCATCACTGAAAACAATGTATCCCTTTCCCTGCTCAGGTAAAGCTAACATAGGTGCACTGGTCAACCTTTCTTTCAACAACTGAGAAGAATGCTGACACTTTTCATTCCAGACAAAAGGAACTTCCTTCCTGGTCAACTTGGTTAGGGGTAAGGCTATAGAAGTGAAGTCTTTCATAAACCTCCTATAATAACCTGCCAGGCCTAAGAAACTACGAATCTCAGTCGATGTCTTGGGTTGTTCCCACTCTAACACAGATTCCACTTTCTGTGGATCAACACGAATACCTAAAGCAGATATAACGTGTCCAATAAAAGACACTTCTGACAACCAAAACTCGCACTTGCTAAGATTAACATATAGCTTGTGTTGTCTCAACAAAGTCAAGGCTTGACGAAGGTGTTGTTCATGTTGTTGACCATCTCTACTATATATCAGGATGTCGTCTATGAAGACCACTACAAACTGATCAAGAAATGGCTGAAAGATTCTATTCATTAGCTCCATGAACGCAACTGGTGCATTAGTTAGTCCAAACGACATAACTACAAACTCATAATGACCATACCTTGTCCTAAAGGCTGACTTAGGTATGTCACTCTCTTTGATACATAACTGATGATATCGTGACCTTAGATCTATCTTAGAGAATACTATTGCACCACACAACTGGTCAAACAGATCATCTATCCTTGGCAGAGGATATTTGTTCTTAATAGTCACCTTGTCAAGATGTCTATAGTCTATGCATAATCTCATAGACCCATCCTTATTTTTAACAAAAAGAACTAGAGCACCCCATGGGAAAGTACTCGGTCGAATAAAACCTTTCTCAAGCAACTCCTGTAATTATTTCTTAAGTTCTTCCATCTTAGTTGGTGCCATCCTATAGGGTGTTTGAGCTATAGGTTGCGTACCCGGAATTAGATTAATATCAAAATCAATTTCTCGAGGTAGAGGAATGTTTGGAAGTTCTTCATGAAATACATCCTCAAATTCCTTAATAACAGGAACTTCAGAAAGACTAGAACTCTCTGCTTTGGTATCTACCACATGTGCCAAGAATGCGAAGCATGCTTGTCTCAACAACTTTTCTGCTACCATAGATGACACTAGACAGGTTGGAAGAATCTTTCTGTCCCCATAAAAGACCCATGTCTCACCATTGTCTGTGAACATAGCTTACTTGGAACCACAATCCAAGACAACCTTATACTTTTCTAAGGTGTCCATCCCAAGAATTATGTCAAACTCGTACATCTCAAGTGGTATAAGATCCACTTGAATGTTGTGTTCTGAAAAGGAAAGAACACAGGGAGAACATACCTCCCACAACATTGCAGATTCGACTAATGGAGTTTCTAATAACAGATTGTCTGCTCTACGACTGACAGTCATTTTGCAGTCATGGATCACTTCTTGAGTGATAAATGAATGTGTAGCACCCAGATCAATCAAAATAGATACGAAGTAAGATGAAGACATATCAGAATGAAATAATTCCATATGACCTGTCACGACTCTTGGGTTAACCACTGCCTCCGACTGATTCATAGCATAGAATCTCTCCATTGGTGGTTGCCGGTCACACGTCCTATTGTTGGGTGCAGATGAACTAGCTTGGGACGCATGTCCACGTCCTCGTGTGACACTACTAAACTATTGCCTATGAGGGCCTTGTTGACTCTGCCTCAGTGGTTGGGTTACATCCCTGTCTCTAACTAGACAATCCTTCATCAGATGTCCTGGCTTCCCACACTGGTAACAACTTAGGTTTTCCTATTTTGACCTAGATGGTCATGTTACTGACATTGAAACTGAACTTTGGGCTCTACTTGGTGGTAGACTACGACCTCTACCCTTGCTGGATGTCCACTGTGTCTGAGCACTGAACCTCTGTGGTGCTATTGGTGTAGAAAACTTTAGTTTCTTAAAACTTTCAGACCTCTATCCTTGGAATTGTGCATGCACTTTCCTACTGTTGGCTTCACTTTTCTCAGTCACAGACCTTTCTATCTGCCTAACTGACTCCACAAAGGTGGAAAACCTCTCTCTATTCTCTAGAGTAGATACAGGTGTGGTTAAATCAGCGTTCAAACCCTTCTCAAAATGCCATATTCTCTCCTCATCTGTAGTAGCCATGTGTGGACAAAACCGTAGAAGCTGCATAAACTTAGCTTCATACTCACTAATGTTCATTGGTCCCTGCCTAATCTACTCAAACTGTGAGATTTTCTCATCTAGATAAGTCTTGGGAAAGTATCTACTGACAAACTCACGTTGGAACTCTCTCCATTCGACCTCAACACCTGGTCGTTTCTCCTCCTCAATGGCCCACCAGTGGCCAACACTTCCTTTTAACAGGTACACGACATGCTTAACTTTCTCAGTTTCTGGAATACTGAGGATTCTAAAGGCTTTCTCCAACTCAGTGAGCCATGAATCTGCGTCTACTGGGTCAGTTGTACCAATATATTCAGTGGCTCCTACCCGACCTAACTGCTCAAAGGTCTTACCAGATCCATGCCCCTCATTGGGAGTTGGTGTCCTAGGTGCTGGTGCTGGCATTCGATCTGCCATATGCGTCATAGTATTCATGAACTGTCCAAACAGAGCATGAAAAGCTGGGTTTTCTATCGAAGCTTGGTCAAGTTGGGGATTCTAAGGTACTAGTTCCTCTCTAGCCTGATTCCTTGCACCTCCTCTTGGTGCAGCAACACTGCTTTCAGAAGCATGTTCTTCGTGTGATCCAGCCATCTTTAAGCTTTACTTCTTCTCGTATATGAGAAGAAGTCACTATCAAATAAACTGGATAACGCTTAGAACAGACTCAACAACCTTAATCCTATATCTCTGTAGACTCAGCGAACCTTAGGCTCTGATACCAAAACTTTGTGATGATACGATCCATACGACAAATCAAACAGTCATCAATAAATAATTGCGGAATAACCATAAGTAGCATTAACAAAAATCACTAAAAATTAAAACCATTTGCAAAGAGATCCATTTCCAGGAAACTCTTAAGAAGAGAACCAAAGTACTACATACATCATGGTTCACATTATACATATCTTGTACCATCTCATCTCGAGGGTTACATACAACAATTGCTTTGCTAAAACTATACATATATAAGCAACATAAAACCTCGAGGCGTACAAGCCAAAATCTCATATCGTTCATAAAACCATTACGTACTGACTCCAAGGACCTGAGAGTACAGATATGACACATAGGACTTATATGTACAAGACACGACAGACAGTACACTCAACTTGAGATGCTACTGCTTCCCCTGATGTTGTTGTCCTCCCTCGGTTGGGCACACTTACTCATCATGTTTTGGGTGCCATTAACTTGTTTTGAGTGTCAAGTACTCATGTTTGGGCACACTTACTCATTCATCAACGTCATTCATGTGCTACTGGATATTGATTAACATCATAAAATTTTGGGTGCCATTTTCTTATTTTAAGTGTCAATTATCCATTTTTGGGCGCAATTTTCTATTCATGGGTGTTATTTCATGTATTATTGGGTGTTGATTATGTTCATCATGTTTTCAACACCATTAACTTATTTTAGGTGTCAGTTATCCGTGTTTGGGGTTCACATATCCATCATTTGGTGTCATTTCATGTTCCAATGGATGTTGATTAAGTTTTTAAGTTATGAGCCCCATTATCTTGTTTTGGGTGTCAAATACCCATTTTGGGCGCACTTATCCATTCACTGAGCTTCATTTTATGTGTTAATGGGAAATTGATTAAGTTCATCATGTTTTGGATGCCATTAAACTCAAAACATGTTAATGACACTCAACATATGATAAATTTAATCAACATCTCATTAACACATAAAATGACACCCAATGAATGGGTACGTGCCCCTGAAATAGGTAATTGACACCCAAAAAAGATAATGGCGTCAAAAACATAATGAACTTAATCAATACCCAGTGACACATAAATTGATGTCCAGTTAATAGGTAAGTGCGCCTAAACATGGATATTTGACACCCCAAACAAGTTAATGGTGCCTTTGCGCCCATTGTTGGTCTTTTGACGCATGTTTTTGTTGTTTTGACGCCCATTTTTTCATTCTGATGCATGGTCTTTTGTTCTATTTTTCTCTTACTTCCCTCCTATCTCTCCTCACTATCCTCCTATTTTCTTTTTCTCTCTCTCAAAAAGAAAAAAAGAAGAAAAAATACAGTAAGAGGATAGGTGGTGGGACATGTGGGGGTAGGCAGGCAGGGATTGTAGGGATGGGGGGAATGTGGCAGGGTGAGAGGAGGGACCAGTGACAGAGATGGCAAGTGGGTAGGTGGGGGTCATGTGGTTTTGTTGGGTAGTTTTGGTGCGCGTAATTGCACATGAGAGAGCGTGATCATCCACAAATTTTAACTCTATCAAAAAGGCAATGACAAATTAATGGACAAATAGTTGTCTCCAGAGCACTAATGATGCTAATAGGAGTCTCATCCACTTGTTATTCATATTGAGTGTGGACGACACTAACCGATAGGTCGCAAGGGGCACCATTGTGATGATACGATCCATATGACAAATCAAATCGTCACCAGTAAATAATTGCGGAATAACCATAAGCAGCAGATTAACAAAAATCACTAAAAATTAAAACCATTTGCAAAGAGATCCATTTCCAAGAAACTCTTAAGAAGAGAACCAAAGTACTACATACATCATGGTTCACATTGTACATATCTTGTACCATCTCATCTCGAGGGTTACATACAATAGTTGCTTTGCCAAAACTATACATAAGCAACATAAAACCTCGAGGCGTACAAGCCAAAATCTCAGATCGTTCATAAAACCGTTACGTACTGACTCCAAGGACCTGAGAGTACAGAGACGACACATAGAACTTATATCTACAAGACACAATAGACTATACACTCAACCTGAGATGCTATTGTTGTGCCTGATGTTGTTGTCCTCCCTCTGCTGTATGGTCCCTACCTCCTCATCCGTGTTCACCTAAAAATGTTGGTGACCAACGGGGTGAGACCCATATCCCAATAAGAGATATAACTCTCCACCAACAATATATTATCGTTGCAGATAAATAGTAATAAAACTGAGCAGAGGATTCTTTTATATTAATAAGCAACATTTAATCACTATTTAAGCAGAATAGAGCAATATCATCTTATGAAACATTGCAACTATGTTTGATAAAGTAGTAATTCATCTATTCATTTTATAAGGAATATGAAGAACATGTATAACATCTATCCATTTAATATGCATTAAGAAACATAACATCAACCAATGATTTCTATATTCCATACTTAAGCAAATACGCTACACGGCTGATTATATTTTACAATCACACTTATGCCCCGAGGAGATGAGGTATACCACTCATACTCCAACCGACCACTACAAAGTCAAAATCGATACCATACAAGGTCAATGGAAGAGCTGACTTCCATGACCTCTATCGTATCGGTCAGTGCGAGACCACAAGTAGGACATCTCGTGTCAACTGCTACATAGCTTTCTAGGGTATACTGGAAACTTCTCTATAGAGCTACAACAACGGATGCACTCTCTTCGGGATTGAGAGATCTCATATTTATCTGCCATCAATCTCGACATTCTTCATCATCGAGAGATTCATGATACATCCATCCCAACATTTTTAATGAAGGAGATCTCACATCAATCCTTCATTAGGGTGTAAGGATATTCGTGCCCATCAACCCCACATATTCAAAAATATGCACTCTCTAGGAGATCCTGTGGGAAAACCTATTTCACCATCACCAGCTGCTGACGATGATGGATCTATTGTCAGGGAACTACATGATAAGATTCCACTTGATCAATTAAGTGCATTACCATATTCTATTAGCATCAGTCAAGTTTTCAAACATGAATTATTATGACAAATGCCACAAAGAAAGGTGTAATACATCTGTCAAGTACTTTTCAAATCTTTAAAACACATATAACATTTAGGATCTCAATCCCTTATCTCATTACTGGGAATTCTCATCCCTCAACATTGTCATTATCATGATTACTAGATCTGGGTATTCAAACCCTTAGTTCATCACTGAACATTGTTACCACTTTTCAGGTAACTATTACCTCTAGGTCCTCAGACTAAGGTATACATGATACTTGTTACACAAGCATCTCACATGGTTTACAAGGCCCATTTAAAATCGTTATCATATAAAACATCATAGCTCATACCTAGCTATGCTCATCATCTCATGATACATGCATGGTTAGTATACATGATAACAGCCATATCAAATACATATCAACACCATGCAATATAAGGGTAATACCACTATTCCCTCATTAGGGTTAGGGTTTCCCTTTCTTATCGATTAGGGTTTCAAAATCATACCATCACCCTACATTAGGGTTAGGGTTTTCCCTTATTAACCATTTAGGGTTTCAAGATCACATTATCAAGGAACAAACCCTAATTCATACCCTACACAGATTAGGAGTATTAATGTATACCCATTGCATGTTTATCACAAAAGTAGGAGTTTCTCTCTCATCCTTACTAGGATGTTGATTACTCCATACTTTATTAAGTTGGCTCAACCTTTCCTTCAAGGTACATTAGCCTACTTCATCATTATTCATTAAACTCCATACCTCTTAATGTATGGCTTGATATAAGACACTTCATGTGTTACTCCATCAAGTATATTGCATTTAAAGTGCTTTCCTTCATATGGGTTTTGAGGTGATTCCACCATATTGGGTATGAGGTGTGTGTTGCTACCCATATCGGGTTTGAGGTGTATGTATGCTTACCATCTTGGGTTTGAGGTGTATGTGTGCTTCCATATCACTTTAGAGGTGTGTGTGTGTACACCATATCGGGCAAAGAGGTGTGTGTGTGCTTCACACCATATCGGGCAAAGAGGTGTGTGTGTGCTTCACACCATATTGGGCAAAGAGGTGTGTGTGTGCTTCAAACCATATCGGACAAAGAGGTGTGTGTGTTCTTCACACCAAATCTGGAAAAGGGGTGTGTGTGTGCTTCACACCATATCGGGCAAAGAGGTGTACGTGTGTGCTTCACACCATATCGGGTTAGACCCTTATGCTCATGCCTCTTCAAACCTTCATGGCTTCGACCTACCCTTCACCATGGGTTAAGTGACAGGATAGACAACTGGTTGAACCTTTATCAACCCATTATACAAATCAATCAGGGTGTGGGGTTTCAAGGTATATCAATTTTCCTATCATATAGGGTTACATCACCATATCGGGTTTGAGGTGTGTGCTTGAACCCGATATCACTTTACCTTTGATGATGTCATCACCATCAACCTCTAGACCTTTGTTATTACTGTTCTAAGTCATGGACAACAGTCTATGAAGCTTTTAGAACTCAAAGGATCATCAATTATTCCAGAGAAATCAAAATTGCAAGTAGATCAACAAGTATGACAAAACTGAAAGTGCATAATAATATAATTGGGTTCAAGTTATATAACCCACCTTAAGAACAACTTCATAGCTCCAAGATCCAAAGATTCACATTCCTAAGGTTGAAGATGAACTTCATAACTCCTATATATGCAAAGAATAACCATGGATAAGAAATTGGTGAAGAAGAAAAGAAAGGAAGATCATAACCCTAAAATCATGCTTTAATCCAAGGTTGAAGATGATCATGGCCTCACCTTAGGGTTAAGTATGAGCTCCGTCTTGCTCCTTAGCACCTTTGCATGATAACTTACTACTCTTGCATGATATTCCACCACTCATGCATGATATTCCACCACTCATGCATGATATTCCACCACTCATGCATGATATTCCACCACCCTTGGCCGATATCCCCCTCACTTCTGATCAAAACACTTCACTATGGCCGATACCACCCTACTTGGCCGATACCACCTGACTTGGCCGATATGAACTTGCTATGGATGATACCCAAGGCCCTATGCAGGATACCACTTCACTACTGCATGATACAAGGACCCTATGCACGATACCTTAGGGAAGGAGGGTGGTAAGATTTGAAAATTTTCACTAAGGGGTGAAAGAAGGGGTATATATACTTGTTGTTCATGAAGAAGTGTGAAAATAAGGTGTCATCGATTTGACCTACTAGGTGCCACGTGTCCATGCATGGTTGACACGTGTACATGCATGCATTAGAATTTATATTGACATGAAAAACTCTTGAGGATAATCTAGGGATGAATTTTCGTCCATTACTTATCCCTTTGAATAAAATATATCAACTAAATCACCACTTTATTCACAACCCGATACAACTTTTTTAAGGAAGTTGTAAACCAATACACTTCACCTCCTTGAGGTGATTTGCACGTAATGTTATTTTACAAGAGTCCACAAAACTATATGGGACTCATCCTATGGCTCCTTGTCTGATAGGCACTCATATATAAGCTTTTCAACTTGATACAACTCAAGTTAGGGTTTCATATTCAGCCCCTTTCTTGGTCATTTCATCACCAAGCGTACCATCACTCATAATTGATTTAAACATGGTGTCCCCTCCTTTATCTCTCCTCTATATGATACTAGGAGGGAGTAGGGACACTATATATGTGGTAATTTACATATTAACCTTACATTTTGGATAAATTACAATTTGTACCAAAATTGGTGCACAATGCACTAACATTATTCAAACAAGTTGCAACTTGAAATTTAGGCTTTACACAAGCCACCCCTTAGCATCAATCTCTCTCTTATGATGCTAAAACTCATGAGGTATATTAAACATGTGACATTTTGCAATATATCCCCTCATCTTGGGTAAATTACACTTTATGCCCAAACTATCATACAATGCAGAAACAGTTTGCAAATAAGCTCAAACTTGAAAATTAAACTCTACAAGAGTCTTAATTATTTTTCAAAAGATTAAAACAAGTTTATGAACAACATACTTAAGTAAAACTTCTAGGGTAAATCCATAACCCATGTCAGGGATGTTACAACCACCGTGGTGGCATTAGCACTTGGGCAGGGGGTTTATGCTTCACTATATAGCAGTCTTTGATTGAAATGAGGGGACAAAATAATGTCATGTATAGTTAGTGGGACTATCTTAGATTTGCATGATGCCAAGTCAGACACATGCAGAGATCGGAGGCCAAGATCGAGGCAGGGAAGATGTAGGAAAATGATGAGTAGATAGATAAGATTTATTGGGAGGCAGATTGCGGATAAAAAGGAGAGCATTCCCGTAAGGATACAAAATACCATATTTTTATGGAAGAAGAAGATAGGAGATGACCATGGAGGCCAGCATGATGCCTGGAGGGCGGCCAAGACAAGAAGAGACAACGACCACCAGATTGAGACTCTCTCTTTTTCTCCCTAGGTTAAGATCGGTGTTCTAGTACCATGTGGAAAATATGATGAGAGACTAATGGGATATCTTGTTATAGGTAGGAGACAGTCTCCTCTCATATATATAGGAAAGATGATAAGTATAAGGGAAGTTAACTTACCCTAATAGGCCAGGACAATTATACCCATCTGATACGGCCAAAATCTCGCTTCTCGAAAAGAGGCAGACTCAGAAGGATCGAACTTTGAATTTATAACCCGAAACCTTCAAGGACCCCCACAACTTTATTACGGGGTTGAAGTTGATATACATGGTCGAACATAGGGACATGGGGACATTTAGGATACTTAAGATCTCACTCTTAAGTCAGTTAATCCAATCCAATAGTTGATAAAAGTACAGAACTAGAATGAGTCAAGCAAATGTCACCTAGTAAAACAAAACAAGGTAAAGAAAACAAAACAGAGTCTGTAGGATTCTACAAATCAAAGAGAAGGAGTTCTTGGCTATGTAACCACAAGTTGGGAAGTCTATGCACATGTTCTTAGACATAGACAATACTCGAACACCCCAGCAAGCAACCTACATCCAAACATAGTATGTATCGTGGTATATGTTCATATGGGGTCATCCCACTCGCTTTTGCATAGTGACTAAAATCCATCCATGATATGAAACCTCTCTCGAGGGTGACAAATCAACACCCTAGACTGTTCTAGATACCCTATCAGGTCTAGAATATTCTTAGATTCTAGGAATAAGTGTGATCTAGGCAGAACATGGTAGTGGGCCCAACCATGCCGAGGTGGGCCCGACCGTGTCCGAGTTTACGATTCTGCACAGATCACCTTGAACCATCCTCTTTTCAGATTCCTATCTAAACTACATTCTCTTATCTATTTCTACAACGGATCTCTCGATATAGACAAAAATAGAAGTTCAAGCAAGAAAGAGATCAACCAAACTAGCAATCATAACAAGAAAGAGAAGATAGAATAGAAACACATTAGATCTGAAATAAAACTGCTTGCTTAAGGTAAAAGTACATAAACATGCCCAAAATGGGCTACATAGCCAAGAAGGAGCTCAACTAGCCATGGACAAGCATAGTTGGCACCAAACAAAGATGGAAGAACATCATTTGTATAGAAACTAAAGAGAATTGTAGAAGAAAGGGGAAGAATAAGAGATTTAGCCCATAGAGGAGAGGTGGCTCTCACTCCTTAGCCTCCGCATAGGCCAGATCTCATCTTTGGGTTGTCCTCCTTGGTCTTCTAGACTCCTTGGCCTCCTTTCTCCTCTATTCCTCCCCAAACAATAGCTTGGTGGGTGTATGGAGGTGGAAGGTGGTTGGGAATGGTGGGAAGTGGGCGAATGGTGGTGGAAAATGACAGTGGATGAAAGAAAACTGAAGAGGCGGGTGTAGGATGAGCACTTCAGCCTTTTCGGACCTTCACACTCTCCCACGGGGCTCTGGGAACCAAAAATATCTCAGAACCACGTGAAACTGAAACAAGTCAGAACCCCTAAATGTTCAAAACCCCTCTCCAGGTATCGAGGGGTGGGTATTTATAGGTGAAGACGAAGTGTATATGATAAGTGGTCGCGACACCTGTCCCAGTCGCTACACTTGTCTCAGCACGATCGTACCGAGGGTAGCAGTCGAGATATGTCACGGTCGAGATAGATGTCACAGGCACAATGTTTGTAGAGATCGAGATAGATGTCGCGGCCGAGACGGTTGTCGCGACCGAGACGATTGTCACAGTCATGAAGCCTTATAGTGGTCGCGACGAGTGTAGAGGTCACTACACCTTGACCTTGGCATGTCTGTGTAGTGGTAAGTATTCCCGCCTGTCACGCAGGTAACTCAGGTTCGATCCCCGAGAACGGCGTCAGAAAGCTTGGTACGTTTCTATCAATGGCGTCACACACTACTCAATTGGAATTGAATAGATGCAACTCCGCGAGAAAACAACACATGGTGGGATCACTTTCAAAATTTATAAAGACTTAACTTAACAAGCTCACATAAACCAAAACACTACACCCACAAACGCACAAGGTCGTATCTTAGTATAGGAGGGCTGCAAGTATAGGGTCGATCCACAGGGAGAAAAGTGGACACTAGAGCTAGGTTAGATTTTGGGCTAGGTTCCTACTACGTAGTCTAGGGTTTAAGGGTTTAAAGGTTGATTTGATTGATTACACTAAGTTGAGCAGGAAAGCAAGTAAAGGAAGACAAGCAAGATTAAAACCTAAGTTAAACCTAGACAATTAATTCTACTGAGTAAGAAAAGATAAGGCAAGCAAGAAAGGCAAGAAAATAACAATCTACACTAAGGCAAGAAAGAAAAGGTCTACACTACACTAAGCTAACAAACATGACAAAAGAGAAAACAAAGACCTAAACTATCAAGAACAAAGCAAGAACAAGGCAAGAAGCTAACTAAGTAAAAAAAGAGCTAACTAAGCTAACACTAGCTAAGCAAGAAGATAATTAGGGTTTTAAAGCAATTAAGGGAAATGTGGGCTGTTTAGGGAATGCACTTATCAATTAGATTGGGGGGTGACGTGTGAACATTATCATTTCATTTAGTACAAACCAAACAACAAGCTAGAGTCTAGTGAATTATCCTAAACTACTAACTAGCCATGGAGACGCTAGGTTGTGTATAGGGGAACTAGTCCTTAACACTGTCTACTACCCTTACGAGGCTCAATTGGGTTAGGGTTTATGTGTAATTCAATTAGAGTCTAAATAAGTCTAGGTTTTTAGGTTAGATGATTTTCAGATGATTAGGGGCTGAGACTGGTAATGGGAGTGGAAGTGAGGTTTTAAGCCTCCCATCACCCACATTCTAGCCTTGAGAAAGTTCCATGCTAAGCAATTTCCCTAAATTCCTAGGTGATTTGAAGCACAAAACAATAAGAAATTCATGAAGAGTGATATAGAAATAGAATATAATCATTAACAAACGAAATTACAATGTTTACATATCATTTTCCCCCAACATGGTATCAAAGTAACATTTTTGACCCCAAACATCCCAACTGAGGGACCAAACTACTGATGTAAATGCAAAATACAAAAAGAACGAAGAAAGAGGTAGAAGAAGCCATGGAGCTTGGTGTAGATGGATGAATCCCCCTCTTCAACTGTTGTAATTCGTCCCCCCCCCCTTCCTCGAAGGTGCAAGGGCATGAGATGATGGTGGAATAGGGTCAAAACACTAGGAAACTAGGGTTTTGGTGGTGGAAAGGGTGAAATGGAGTGGAATGGAGGTGGAAATGGAGTGGAATAGGTGGAATGAAAAAATGGAGATATAGGAGGTGGTAGAAGGTAGCTAAAGGGGAGGCTAACCTCATGCTAGAGCCTCCACCCAAGTATATATATGTGATGGGGAAGCATTAGGTTAAGTGGGGGTAAAATGGGTAGAGCAATGTAGAAAATCGAGTAAAATTATGAGTAGCACGGCCGTGGTGGGCAGTAGGTAGCACGACCGTGGTGGATGGGAATGGTCGTGGTGGATAAATGGAATGAACATGGGGATTTTCAGTTTTTGGGGTTGGTAGCACGACCGTTCTGACCAACATGGCTGTTCTGGAAACTCCCAATGCGGTCATTCTAGCTAGCACGACCGTTCTGGCCTACTGGGTCATTTTTTGAAGGTTCTGCTGCTTGGGGCATATGCTAGAACGACCATTCCTTGGTAGCACGACCGCTCTGAGGTCCTTTTCATGCATTTGTGTCTTGAACTTTGTCATCCATGAAGGTTATTGCTTCAATACATTCTTTGACCACTTGGGGTAGGTTGGGACTGGTTTTGGCCTCATTTTGGGTTCCTCCAAGCCTGGGGAAACCATAGATTCAAGCATCATCTATCTCTTCTACCAATTAATGTTCAAAGTAACTATAAAACATCAAACACCATCCATAAGTGCATTTGACAAAAATATGCATATTAGGGGAATAACTTGTATTTTAACAATGTTTAGCTGTGATTGAGATACAAAATGACACAAAATGAAGTCCTAAAATAGGACTACATCACTGGGTGTAGCGGACGCGGCAATCTTGTAGCGGTCGAAACCCCTTTGTAACGGTCACGACCCTTTGTAGCGGTCACGACCTTACTCCTTAGGGACAAACCAAGCTGAGGGGGGGTATTACTGGTGGTCGATGAGTCCGTGCCGATGAACCTTCTGATTGACGAAAATACTTTCTGATAAAGGACTGGCCATTGAAAATATGGTCCAAGATACCAAATTTTTTGGGACCGCTAGTCGGTTAGCGGGACCACCGTCTCCTAAGATGGTGTGTGGGACTCTTGTGTGGCAGAACCTGGAGAATCAATGTCTTCTTGAGTTTGGTGCCTACAAGTCCCAAAAATGGCTAGTTGAGCAACTCTATCTATGAAAAGATATAAATTAATAAAAGATAAGAATCTAGGGTTATTTTGGCCATAGTAAGGTTGTAGTGACACAAAACTATGAATAAATGTTTAACATAAATGGCTGAATTTGGGTGTTATCAACCACCCCAAGCTGAAACCCTTGCTTATCCTCAAGAAAGACTATGCTCAAAGAACAAAAAGATAACATCCAAACTAAGCTTGGTGATAAATGCTAAGGCTAAGAAAAATAGTTTAAAACATCCACTCTCTTGATCCATGTCGTTTCAGAGCAACCCCCCACCAGTCGAGCACAATCCTACTAAAGTATGACCAAAGGGAATCCAGGCAAGATTAAGAGAATTCACTACAACTTGTTAGTACTCATGAGGGTTTGAACCATAATGATATAGAATTGAAGCTTTATTACATAGGAGATCACTCGGGTGATGGGAAATGAGCCATCATTATGTATTCATGTAGACCAATCAGGAACAACACACCTCCCACTTATTTAAATCCTAAGAAGCAACAAAAGTAAAAAAACTCTAATGACTTCTGAGGATCCTGATCTGCGTCAGGTTGGTCTATGTAACAAGAAACAGTCCTTTCAGTCCAAGCCAATTGGCTCATAGCAGTGAGATGAACTCCTCGTACTGTGCTCAAACTAACCCTGCTACTGGGATGATCTCATAGGTCTCCTTGGGGTTCCTAGTGACTCTTTAATGAGCCTTTGGGGTGGTACTTCTAGGCAAGACATTCCCACGTTCATGAGCGCAGTCATACACCGGCTGGGCACCACCCTTAACCCTCCTAAAATAAAAAACAACGCTCATTTATTCACACTCATGTTTTTAATCTCTGCATTCTAATTTATAGGCTTGGGTGAGAACTATTTTGATATTTTTGGATTTTGTGGGCGGCCAAGTCTCTTTTACAAATTTTTAAATTTTTTTATCATTTTCACTCAATCTAAGGTGAGAGGGCGCGTAGGCCATCAAGGATAAACAATCCTACTTGATTATAGATCAAAACTCATCATTATCCACTTGATACCTGTGGGAAAAGTAGTAATTATGATTCAAGGATCTTTATAGTAGAGGCAAGTTCATGAATAACACAGCTTGGAGTCTTTGATCAAACTCTAGATTTTTCCAACGGTTCCAGATCTTGGGTTTGTCATTCACACCATAGATTAAGGGAATAATGTTTTAAGCTATGAAAAAGGCACATAACCTTAAATTTATTACCAAACTTAAGGAAAGAGTCAATGAGCAAGTCAGGTAAGAGATCGAGCAATTTAAGATGAAAATTGTGTATTTAAGCATAAAGATAAGCACTTTAGTTCTAAGATTTGCATTGCACAAGCTTAATTGCAAAGATACAAATTACAAAGCAAAGTATTACAAAGATGAAAATTTACGTTAAATGCAAGGAACAAAGAAGATAAACATGCATGCATGAAAGGAAAGAACTAAAAGGGAAGGCAGAAGATAGAGGGTGGTACACCCAGTCACCATCCCAAGCTTAAAATTTTATATCTCAAACTCAGGATGGTGTGTAGAGAAGTTGTTACTGATAGTCACTATTTATATACTAATTCAGATCATCCATGTCGCCTGGTTGATTCTCATAGTCTGGGTGCATCCCCTGTTGAAACTGGAGTGGTTGTCCAAAGTCACGGGGCGACTGGTAGAATGGCTGGAAGGGCTGCTGGAATGGCTGCTGAAAAGTCAGAGGAGGTGATGGAGGGAAAACTATGTCGAACCTCTGTATGAGGTACCGCACATCCTGCTCCAACACAGCAAACCGTTTGTTGGAGTCAGCCCTGAAATTTGTCATATACTCATAAAGGTGCCCCAAGTCAAGATTTGGGGCATATTGCTCATACTGAACTACTGGTAGTCCGCTGAAGGCATCTCGCTGTAGGGCCCTCCTTGATATGGGATGTCATGGAGGGTTGTCCCTGTATGTTGTTCGGCCTCCTTATTTTCTAGTACTGGTGGTGCTGAAGAAGATACTCATGTAGTGCCACCCGCTTGACGAACGATGCCTTGAGCGTCTAGACGAGAGATGTCCATGACAATTATCTGGCACGCGAACCCTGCATTTGCATGCAGTAGTACCCTGTGCTTATTGTGAACAAAGATATAAAGATAGCATGTGTTGCACTCTTTGATCACCGCTATGCGAATTAAGTGATCCAAGTCCAACTTGGACCACTCAACCTTGTCCTGCATAAGTGCCAACCAGCCATCGCTGATCCCAAGATGGTTCACCCTAAAATTGATAATGCCTGCCATCAACACGAAGTGGACTTGCTTCCTGAATGAGTTGTGAATGTGGCAGATGATGAAGTTCCCCACATTCACTTTCCTTCCTATTGCTGCACACCACAAGATGTAGAGGTCGGCTGAACTGAGCTCTCCCTGACAGTCCTGCTTCTCCAGGACACAATTTGTGATCACCCGGTGCAGATAACGAAGTGTTGGGTTGTGGATGTGCAAAACTTTGGTAGCTCTAGGGATGTATTTGTCCTCTCCAGTAAGCATCTTCCATGCCTAAGGAGGGTCAAAATCATTGTTGCTGACTCCAACCGCCCCCCTAGACATCTCGACGTAGTCCTCAGTAGAATGTGAACAACTAGCTGTTGAGGTGATCCTCAGTGACATGATGACTCTAGTTCAGTAGGCAAAAATGCATGATATTATGCTGTTGGTCCTTGGAAGTCTCGAGCGTAGCATAGAACTCGCATGTGAGTTGTGAGTCTATGATAAGAATCACACTGTGCATAAGCAAGGACGTCAAAGCTAACAAATGCAAGATATCTGTCCGCTTGTGCTTGTATCCCAAGCTTGACGAGTGCATAATTTTGAGCAAGGGAGAGGGAAGGGACTTTTGGTTAACATCATCAGGAGTAGGGTGGAGTCTGCTCCCCTGGGTTGAATCACACAATGAAGTTGACCGGCTTAAAGAAGTCGACCATTCTACTACTGACTCTGGACGCTGATCCCCTGCAAATGAAGCCCGGTGCGCCACTACTACCGATGGGTCCTCGTGAGGGCCTGTCGAAGTATGAAGCTCTACATCACGGGCTGCTCTGGACCATCTTTCATTCGATACTTCCTCCAACGAATTGCCACTGTAAATGTCCATCGGTGTGGCGGACATCCGTCGGTAGTCCGAGTCAGACTCGTGCGAACTAAACCTGGTCGTTGCTGAGCACATCGTTTCAACTTCATACATTGGGTTCGTCATTCACGTCGCTCTGGATGGATAGCGACTGCTATGCTCTGCGGATGAGGAGGAGCTCCCTTCCCCTTTCTTATACAAAACTGTCTGTTTGAATTTGTGGAAACCGTTGCACATCGCGTCCATGGTTATTCCTGCGGTGATGTTGTCGTTCATTTCCTGTTAGGAACGGCCGTGCGAATGCTCGCCCGATTGTGCGGAATGTTGGATAATTAAGTTACTATTTGCTGTCCACTTATTTTAGTTTAACTTAAACTTTGTTATTCCCCTAAAAAGCATGAGCCCGTGATTTGTGCGTGCCATGCAATAGCCACGACGTGGTCATGCGGCCTGATTCTAGGATCGTGGATTAACACGATTTGATTAGAATGTGGCGCTAAGACACGACACGTTAGTTTCCCTTTGTTCAGAATAAAAGGAGACCAAGTATTAGAAAATGCCGCAAGTTGCAAGCAGCGCAAAAACACCTGTGTTCTTCTCTGTTTTCTCTTCGATCAAGTTCACACGGAGGCGGAAGTGGAGGTGAAGGAATCGGCGACTGCGCTCGTCTGCAGCCTAGAGTGGTCGTGCCTGCGTCGGCTCGGGCAGGGCGTGGAAGGCGGTTGCTAGCGCGGGGTCTGCTACTTTTTGTCCTTCCGACTCTCGACACGGTCGTGCCGGTGTGAAGGCTATTGCGCGTGGCTGATGCTATTGCGGCGATTACAACGGTAGGACTGCTGCTGTGGCTCGTTTGTTGCGGGTGGGGTTACGGGTGATGCAGACGCCTGCTTGTTTCTGCCAACTCCTGGCACGGTCGTGCCGGTGGTGGCACGTTCGGGTCGAGAGGAGATGGTGCCTCGTGGGAGCGGCGGAGCAGCTGCAACGGCGGGAGGATGACGGTACTTAGGGGCTGCGTGGGGACAACGGTGTCCTACGATCGTCGCGGATGGAAGGTGGGGATGAACTGTGGTGGAAGGAGGCGAGTGGTGCTGCTGTGCGCAACCTGTTGCTTCCTTGTCGGCGGAAGACAATACTGTTGCGGCTAGGTTGCTGTGGCGACGGTGGTGGCTATTTTGGCAGGGCAAGGTGTCTTCGTCCGATCTGCTAGCCGGTGGAGGAAGCAAGGAAAAATAAGGGAAAGTGGCGGCAACAACGTTAGGTTAGGGAAGAAAATCAGGAAGTTGGTGTGGGAAACACTCGGTCCAACTTTGCTAGGCTGTTACACGCTGTTCCAGGTAATCGTGGCCGTTAAAAGACCGCATTATCTTTTTTAGGGGTTGGGTTTTGGAATAACCTTATGATTAAATGCAACAGCGGCTGCTACAGCAAGCCGCAACAGCAGATCTGAACCGGGAAACACTGGATCGGCCCAGGCATATTTATAGAACAAGGCGCAAAAGGCGGCCTCCCTCGAAAAATGCAGTCAGAGTGTCAAAAAGGTGGAAAAAGTCGGTCAAAAGTGAAAAACTTGGTTAAAAGTGAAAAACTCGGTCAAAAGGCCGATTTGGTCGGGGACGGACTCATACATCAGTCGGTCGGACCGTCAACCTTGTTGGTTTGACCGACTTTTGACCATTGACCAAGGACTGCTTGTGAAAAGAGGTATGTTGGGTAGCGCAACAGCCAGCACGGTCGTGCGCAACTGGGCACGGTCATGCTGAGGTAAAAAATCAAAAATTCAGACGCTTTTGACCGTCGACTGACAAGCAAAAGATCCGGACAAACACACGGGAGGGGCCTGACCGCGCCAAGGCTGGCCCGAGCGAGCGCCGATATCGGAGAATCCAGATTAAACAAAAAATAAGGGTGGAAGGCATGGACAACGTCAGAAGCAAAACACCACAAGAGAACAAAAAGATATACCAATTAACTTCTTTTCAAAAAGATAGTCCAAAAGCAGCTATCACGGTGAAAAAGAGGGAATGCATGTAATGAGGAATAAATGAAATCTAGATGATGCAAAGGAAATTAAAATTGAACAGTTAGAGGAAAGATAAAACTTGAATTGACTTTATTATGCAAAAATTTAAAATTTAAAATTAAAGAAAATTTGTCTAGGTAATAGGGGGAGGCTGCCCTTCAACTCCTACACTTGGATGCCAAATCAGTAATTTTGGGATCCATGTTACCCGTGTCATGCCGGTGGGTTCCGCCATGTAGGAGTAAAATAGAAAGGTATGTGAGCCCTTTCGAGTCTGAAGAAAAGGAATAGAATATGGCGACTTGGTGAAGTCATCTCTATGCTGGGATTGACTTGAACTGCACTGAAATGAATTCTTCATTAGAGTATCCTCAAGGTACCCATCAAGTTATGAATCTGAATAGGAAGGCCCTAGGATGTCGACACAGGATGAGATGGAGGGAAGAGGCCGAAAGGCTTCTAGAGAACTCCTCTCTTCTCTCTCCACCTCTGAACTTGAGGTTGGATGCCCAAATAAACTTCCTTATACAATTTGAATCATCTAATCATCTTCTGAACACGAAGTATCTCCAGGTGATTCTGTTTCCAGTTCTACTACCCCAAGCTTGTCACATTCTATGGGGTCTGGGGTATCTTCATGTTCAACAACCATGTTGTAGTGGATTGTCCATCCTGCTCCCTTGATGTCAACTTTCCCTTGAAAAGGGGTGGTGGACGGTGTCGGCGCATGCTGTTCCAGTTCGTCATTCACAATATACTCAGTCTCCCAAACTGAATAGTCGTCGTCATCCTCATAAAATAAATTATTCTAAAACAATGACTGGCGTATTGGTCAATGCAAAGTGACAAGTCTCAGTATGAGAGGTATCACTCTGGTCTGGATCAATGTCTAATTCATGTTCTTCAAATAGACCCTCTGGTTGTGAGGTTGTTTGACTACCCTGATCATCATCATCATAGAACCATTCATGTGTGTGGCTTGTATCGACGCATGCTGTTCCAGTTCGTCATTCACAATATACTCAGTCTCCCAAACTGAATAATCGTCGTCATCCTCATAAAATAAATTATTCTAAAACAATGACTGGCGTGCTGGTCAATGCAAAGTGACAAGTCTCAGTATGAGAGGTATCACTCTGGTCTGGATCAATGTCTAATTCAGGTTCTTCAAACAGACCCTCTGGTTGTGAGGTTGTTTGACTACCCTGATCATCATCATCATAGAACCATTCATGTGTGTGGCTTGTATCTTCCAGTTGTTGATCAGCTGAATCATTTGGATAAAATGAAGGGCTTCCCCAGGTGGGTCGGTCTTCACGAAAAAAATCCTAGTGAATCTAGTTGGTGGTCTGAATAGGATGGTGAGGCAAGTTCCAATTCAGGCCTAATGGGGTGGTTCAGATGACTGTAATCTTCATGGTTGTGTGATGGCGTTTGCAATTGGATGGTAACCAAATTGATGAGCTCTTGAAGCCTCCTGCCTTGTTCAAAATCCTTATCATGAAGCTGTTGTACTTAAGAAACAATACTTTCAAGATCTGTCAATTCTGCCATACACTTCTGTTGAGAATCTGGTGTATCAAGCTGGTGCTTTTGGGTGAACCCTTGTCAGCAATTTGAAGTATATTTTTACTGCGGTCTGCGACCTCAGTGGCTATTTGGAGCTGATGATCCTACTTTTCTAGTAGCTACTGAAGCGGATCGTCTTGTTCTTAGAGATGAGGAGATAAGGAGGAGGTGAGTGCATTGACACTTTCTCCAGCTAGCTCTACTGCTCTGATTTGTTCTTAATCCCATGAGAGAACGGAAGTTGAGGGCTGATCGACAATCTCCTTCGTTGGAACTTCTACATATGACGACGGTGGAGGCGAGTATAGCTCGACTAGCTGTAGAGAACGACTTTCAATTATTTGCCATCAGTCGGAACTGCGGAAAAACTCGGGAGGACAGGTGGACAAGATAACTTGTCTTGCGGAGGCAAGATCCATGGATGAAAAGATGTATAAGAAAGAGAAAAACTATTTAGTATATATGAATAAGTATGTTCAAAACAAAAGAAGAACTATGCATATATATATATACAAACTTATGGATGGCGGAATGAAATCTTTTAGGCGTGTAAGCATGCAAAACCACGTCCCCAACGGCGACGCCAAAAGTTGATACGACCAAAATCTCAAGTCTAAAAAAGAGGCAAACTTAAAAGGACCGGACTTTGAATTTATAACCCAAAACCTTCAAGGACCCCCACAACTTTATTACAGGGTTGAACACAGGGATGTGGCGACGTTTAGGACGCTTAAGATCTCACTCTTAAGTCATTTAAGCCAATCTGATAGTCAATAAAGTACGGATCCAGAACGAGTCTAGCAAAATGTCATGAAGTAAAACAAAACAAAGAAAAAAATAAATAAAATAGAGTCTGCATGATTCTACTAATCAAAGAGAAGGAGTTCTTGGCTATGTAACCGCAAGTTGGAAAGTCTATGAACCTGTTCTCGGGCATAGACAATCCTCGAACATCCCAGCAAGCAACCTACATCCAAACATAATACTTACTGTTGTATCTATTCTTGTGGGGTCATCCCACTCGCTTTTGGACAACGCGACTAAAACCCATCAATGATATGAAACCTCTCTCGAGGGTGACAAATCAACACCCTAGAATATTCTAGATACCCTATCAGGTCTAGAATATTCTGAGATGCTAGGAACATGAGTGATCTGGGTAAAACCTGGTAGTTGGCCCGACCGTGCCCAGGTCTACGGTTCTGCAAAGATCATCTTGAACCATCCTCTTTTCATATTCCTATCCAAACTACCTTCTCTTATCTAATTCTACAATGGATCTCTCGATATAGGAAGAAATAGAAGTTCAAGCAAAAAAGAGATCAACCAAACTAGCAATCGTAACAAGAAAGAGAAGATAGAATAGAAACACACTAGATTTGAAATAAATCTGCTTGCTTAATGTAAAAGTACATAAACATGTCCAAAACAGGCTACGTAGCCAAGAATGAGCTCAACTAGCCATGGACAAGCATAGTTGGCACCGAACAAAGATGGAAGAGCATTATTTGTACATAAACTAAAGAGAACAAAAGAAGAAAGGAGAAGAATAAGAGATTTAGCCCGTAGAGGAGAGGTGGCTCTCGCTCCTTAGCCTCCATATAGGCCAAATCTCGTCTTTGGGTTGTCCTACTTGGTCTTCTGGACTCCTTGGCCTCCTTTCTCCTCAATTCTGCCCCAAACAACAACTTGATGGGTGTATGGAGGTGGAAGATGGCTGGGAATGGTGGGAAGTGGGCGAATGGTGGTGGAAAATGACGGTGGATGGAAGCAAATTGAAGAGACGGGTGTAGGATGAGCACTTCAACCTTTTAGGACCTTCACACTTTCCTACGGGGCCCTAGGAACCAAAAATATCTCAGAACCACAACGTGAAACCGGAATGGGTCGGAGCTGTATCACACCACGGTGATAGGAGCAACTGTTTCAAGAGAATAGACAAATTTAAACCAGATATTCATCAATGGTAGGACCATCAGTAAGATGTTGTTGCTTTCTCTTTGTTTGAAGAAGGTTTTGACAATGCGGCTTCGTTGATTTTAGTTCTTATCGAGTTTTTGGTTAGTGATGATAAATTTTTTTAATGTGATGGTTGTGGTGCAGTAGGCAAAGGTTCTTTCGTCTCCTTCATGTAGTTGAACTAAATCACACCAGGGGTGACATGAGCAACAAAATGAAGATAAATAGATGGATCTAGATCATATGTGATGGATACCCTACAAATGTAGAGATACTGATAAGATCTGGATCGAAATAAATGTTGTTACACTGATATAACTACAGCTGGTACAACAATACTGGCAACAATAACTTGAAAAGGACTACTTTATGCTTTCCTCTTCCACCTTGGAGCGAGGGGAACCACTATACATGCAAGAAAACGCCTAAAGTGGCCCTAGGGGACGGTCCTTGTGTGAAAAAAATCCATGAAGAGGGGGGGGGGGGAATTGGTATTTGTTGTACCATCAAAACCAATAGTTGTAGGGAGAAAGTGGGGTATGGTAGGGGGGTTGACCCCTTTCCACCCATGGGAAGAGGAGTGCCCGCTCTTCGGGGCTACTAGGGTCAAGAAGACTACTTTGAAGTCACTGGTTGGATGGCAGATTGTTGTTGCTGGGTGCAACCCCTCTGTATAGAAGACTACAACTGTAATGCCCGAGTCCACTGTAAAAGGCACGAGTAGAGTTTTGGGAATGATGACTAGCCCCATAGACCATCACTAGCCTTAACTGTTCGCTTTCTCCTCACTCACACAGAAGCTGGGATCAACTTTCCAACTGGTCACCCATCGTAGTACTACTCCAGGTTGAGCACACTTAACTTTGGAGTTCTTAGTGATTGGCTCCCTGAAAAGGAGGTGCACCTTGATGATATGGATAGTGCAATCAATCATTTTAAGATCATTTTATCTGAGGCGTTAAATCCTGGGAGGCTGGGACATCATAACAACACAACATTACTGCATTGGAAGCAACAACCTAACATGGAGAAGGCCGTTATTTGAAGAAGGATATTGTGTTGCCGTTTGAGAAACCCTGATGATTAGGGGGAAGAGGGAAAACCCTGATGATTAGGGGAAAGAGGGAAATATGAGTTGACAGCTGCTCTGCTCTTAAACCAACTCTCCTAGGCTTCTAACCTTATTGGCCTGTAACTTCACACACAAGATTTGAGGAGTCAACTTGATTTGATAAGGCTAATGGCATCCATACTTATATCTAAGGATGGAAGCAACCAATAACCTGTTTACACAGAATGTATCTAAACACACATTGAAGCTCATATACAACCTCACTTAAGTATACTTCTGTACAATTCAGACATGTATATGCTGAAAAGATTATATATATAGATATGAAAAATATAAATAATGAAATGCCAAATCAGATGTCATGATACAATGCTTGCCAAATCAATCATGTTGTGCAAGGATTTTCCAATAATCTAATAAAGCTTGCATGTTAATGCAACATTTAATTGGGTCTTACATGCTGACTCCGTGTCAAAGCTGTTCCCACATGTTATGGCATCCAAGTCAGTTTCACATGCAGACCTGAAGTGCTAGCATGCATCCATGTTTTGGCGTGATTACGAAATTAATGAAAAAGGTTATTTATTCATTTCTGACATTTACAATAGCTACAGTTCTGAATTAACCAGTACCTTTTTGCCCAACATTGACATGTGTTGGGTTTCTGGTAACCAATGGTCCATCGTGGTCTGTAGTTTTTGTACCAAGAGTGTTTGGATCCTTGACGATCGTGGCTATTACTTAATAAAGGTGGGTACTAAAAGGAAAATGATTACAGGTCAAGTTAAAAATGTTATTCTCATTTATTTTATGAATCATGGCCCCCAAATAATTGGATATAATGTTCCACAAAATTGGATTTACTATCCAGAAAGGGGTGACATCGCAGCTTGTTGCCAGCCTGTCTTCTATCTCATTGTAAATATTTTATGAAAATGAGAGTATTACAAGTTTATACTTGAATTAATGTCCCCCCTCCACACACACACAACATACTCAAATGCATTTTAATAGTTTAGTAGTCACCATAAACATGGATGATACATCAAATTGAAGCCACATTTCTCCATGTCATCACCAGGGGGTAACTTAGTGACACGTCAAACACGTGCCACACCAACAAAAAAGAACTTTTAACTACAACTTAATACTGTTGAATTTTGGATATTTGGATACAAAAACTAACTAAGCAATAAGTCAAGACTCCAATTTGATAGAATGATAGGTTGGAAATTGGGTGTAGATTACATGATTGGGTAATATGTTACACCCAATTCGATATTTTATGAAAGAGGTTTTTTGTTTTTCTTACCTTGATGTTTGTCTAGGCTTACCTAACACGTCTACTATGTCATAATTTAATGATTTAACTTTATCAGATACGTAGGTGGTAGTTTTGAGGTCCTTGTTAAATGTCTATCATGATTTATACATTCACAATACCATGGTTTTTCTATGTCCAGTTTCGTGCATTTCCAGTCAAATTCCATTCTTGATCCTTTTCTGTGCTTTGAGCTAACAAAATGCATCTTTTCATGATAGAACCTTTTATTACTGATATTCTACGGTTTGATTGGGGCCCAAAGTCTTAACATATATCTGAATTTGTGCTCTCTGAAATTGAAGAACCTTAAAGTATATACATTAGCTACTAGTTTATTATATTGCGTCTCCACTTCATTGCAATTTCTTTTAGAACTCAAGCACTTGAAATTTACATTTACTTTAGGTGTATATGAAGCCCTTGAACTGAGAGATGGAGGTTCTGATTATCTTGGAAAGGGTGTGCTTAAGGTTCTTTTCATTTACTACATTTTATGTCATAGCACTTGCTGTTCATTTCCTTCTGTTAAGAGTTTGAAAACGAAACCATGCTATCATTGACGAGCTATTGTGGGATCTTTAATTCAGTAGTTATATTCAAGAGCTGACAACATCAGATTTTATCTCTAGGCTGTTAACAATGTAAATTCAGTAATTTCACCGGCCTTGATCGGAAAGGTACCTATTTTATAACATTGACTATTTAAATCTCTCTTCGCATATTATGTCTATTAACCTCTGCAACTTCTTGTTTCTTGCAGGACCCCACACAACAAGTGCAAATTGACAATTATATGGTCCAAGAACTGGATGGAACGAAAAATGAATGGGGTTGGTGCAAGCAGAAGGTAGCACATGCAAAAATGTTTGTTTGCATTTTCAATTTGTCATTAATGCTGCATAATATTGATGTTTTTCCTTTTCTATGTTGTTTCAGCTTGGAGCTAATTCTATTCTCGCAGTATCATTGGCAGTATGCAAAGCTGGAGCTTCTGTAAACAAGATTCCACTCTACAAGGTTAATGATTATGGGTTTCTATTGTTAGTCTACCCCTTAGCAAAAACATATTGAATCTTTCTCTAAAAAGTGCGTTACCAAAATGTAGCACATTGCCAACATTGCTGGAAACAAGAATCTGGTTCTTCCTGTTCCTGCTTTTAATGTCATCAATGGAGGGTCTCATGCCGGAAACAAGCTTGCTATGCAGGTTAATTACCATGTGAATTAGTGGGTACCTATACAAAAGCAAGTAAATGTCTACTTAGCTATCATTTATTTAAATTTAATAGGAATTTATGATTCTTCCTATTGGTGCCGCCTCTTTTCAAAGAAGCCATGAAAATGGGTGCCGAAGTTTACCATCATTTAAATGCGAGTTTTATTATATGTCCAATGAGTATTTATTTGGTGCTATTGTCTCCAACTTTTTCTTCCTTTTTTTGATTTGTTTCATATAGCGTTATCAAGAAGAAGTATGGCCAGGCTGCTACCAATGTTGGGGATGAGGGTGGCATTGCTCCCAACATACAGGTTCTTGTTGTTATCACTGATCCTGGGCATCATAAACTTTATGAATCTCTCTCAAATAGTCTGCCAGTTTAACCCATAATTCTTTTACAATACAACTCTCGCTACTCAGTCTAGGAGACAATGAGTTATTACTTCTTCTAATAAATATATAACAGTTTTTGCAGACATAGGAAGTGCAAAAGATATATGTTATGATATACATGTAAGGTATATGTGATTACATAAATTATTGTTTTCTCAACAAAAAATACTAGTTCTTGATTTTTTTCAAGTAAAATTTTAAATTATGATATTCTAAGGCTGAGTCATCTACTATATTCATGTAGTGCCCAATTAATATAATGTCACAAGGAATTGGTTCCAGGCCGCTCACGAACAACTCAGTTCTCAATCCAAGCCATGTTAGCATCCGCCACATTTACAAATGTTTTTGTATGATGGAATGCATATTTATCATGATAACTCCAATGCTAATTGTGCATTCCCTGTTACACACACCCCCGACTCCCCGTGTTTTACATGCCATTAACACTAAATGGAGTAAGCTGGGTGAATAGTGATTCTATAAAGCTTAGGACTAGGAGTATACTTTTAAACAAGGCAATAGCCCCCTTCATCCTTTCAATTTCTAGAAGATTTTATGCACCTTATCATCATCATGGTGATCTGCTCCTTGCAATCACATACACAATTGTTTGCACTATGAAATGCATATCTAGCATAACAACCTCCAATGCTAATTGTGCATTCCATGTTTATATGTTGAACAAAGCCCCCCTCTGTTTTACTGTTTCCACTTGATGGAGTAAACTGGGTGAATAACTCTTGCGATATGTATGTGTATACTTAAAAAAAGATAATATCCCCTTCATCTCTTCCATATCTTGTAGACTATAGGCACCTTACTGTCATCATACTGATCCTCTACTTGCATTCACGGGGTATAAGCCTCTTGTTGGGTGGGGGATCAAATCAAAATTGTTTTCTAATATTAGTTCTTCGTGGATATAAAAGGTGAACAAAATTATTTTGAGTTGCTGAGCTTCTCTTTATTGTGACATTCTTTACTATCCATAGAGGAACTTCTGCTAAATGTCTAAATTAGTCTACAACTATACCATAGCAATGTAGAGAAGTAGTTAAATGGTGTGTTTGGTATACTTCTCGAGATGTTTAGAAACCTTATTTTTTAAATCTTTTTTTTGTCTATTTTTCAAAATTATATGCATTTATTCTATAGTTTTCATGAAGAGTTTCTTCCTCTGATAGTTGCACCAGAGGTTGATAGAATGCTGAGTATGGAAACCTTGGCTCTAGAAACGATGATCTAATATATACCTAGCATAGGTTATTAACTTTTTTACACGCACCATTCACCATTACAAGGCATAACATCATCATCGTCATCATCTAAGCCTCAGTCCCAACTATGTTGGGGTCGGCTACATGGATCCTTCTTTTCCATTCAGCTCTATCATGGGCCATATTCTGGTTGAGATGCAGACATTCAAAATCTCTCTTTATAAGTTACAAGGCATATATGGATATTTTATTGTTCATATACCTAGAAAACCAAAAAATGACCAGCAAGGATATTATCCCTTTAATTATGATATTAGACACCTAACAAGTAACAACAGAAATAATACGTACTTTGAACATTTGGACCATAAAAAAAATTAATACATGTTTAGGAGGGGCATATGTACCATAAGAAAGACACAAGGTGGCAAACTAGTGTGGCTTAGGCCAAGGCACACCTCCTTAGGGGGCCTTGACACCTAGGCGGCTACCTAGGATTGGATATTTGTGTGTCTTAACAAGCATACTTGGACACTATACCATCAATGAATTTTTTGCGGTTGTTAATATAGGCAATGAGATATATTCTCTCCTTGTTATGTAGACTTCTATACAAAAGTTTAGGTATATAAAGGCATGTGTCTCCAACCTAAGTATACCAACCCTAGTCTTCATACCCATAAATGGATTAGTCATATTTGTTAAGGCACACAACTAGGCAGCTTCCTAGGCGTCAAGGCGCCCCAATGGGGTACACCTTGACCAACACATTGACCTATATGTTGATTAGGGTCTCTTTATGGTTCCTTATCCTATATATGGGTATTAATGTTACTTTCAAGTACCCTAGTGTTCAAATTAAGTATCTTTTCTATGTCTGTTGCACAATATCATTATTATTAGGAATTAATGGCCTTGGTAATTGGTTACTTTTTTGCTTGGAAGTTGTTATATTCTGATTTCTATAGGTCAGTTCAACCCTAATTAAGTATTAGTTGCAATATAAATAGTCATAATACTTATACTAATCCCTTCTTAGTTATTAAAGGGACTTCAAATACAGTCATATTAGCCACAAAATATATGTATATAAGCTGAAATAAGCCCATCCCTCTAGGAAACTGGATTTCGATATAAACATGTGTATATCTATGTATATAACAACAACATTGTATGTAAAAATGGGATGAGCAAGATTTATAGTACGTGCATATTTTCTTGGAGCTTCATATATGACTCTTAACCTTTGAAAGTGTGACAAACTGTCCATGGACGCTTAAACTTAAATTAGTTGACTAAGGAGATGTTTTTGAGAAATTTTCAAATCTAGGACACAAAATCTTACCAATCCAACCTGGAGGTCAACCTGATAAAGTTTTTGGGTCATAGGTTCCATATCAAATCTTGTGTCGACCTGTTTGACTTGGTAACGTCAGCATGACATCACTCACATATATAATATTATTAGATACACATGTAACTGTATACATGTATAATAGTACATATGTATATATATGTGTGTGTGTATGTGTGTGTGTATAGTATGTATATGTGTGTGTGTATAGTATGTATATGTGTGTAGATATATATTTTTATATGTGTGTATGTATTTTGTATGGGTCTCTATATACATATATGTATATAATCTGTTATAAAAAAGCATGAGATGACGAATCAAGACATGTCAAACAAACAAATCAAACATCCATTAGTAAACAAGCAACCCAATGGTTTATGTTCTCAAAGTAAGTTATAAATGACTTAAATAGTATATATATAGTAATAAATGGAATGTTGGGGTAGAGCAAAGGGGGATGTAAATTAATCGCATGACATGACCATTTAGGTTTGGAAAAAATAAAATTAGCAAAAACCATGGACCGGTTCACTAGGTCGGCAGTTGAATCATCTTGGTCACTGTGTCCAAGCTAGTGGGTCTTGGCCAAAACGGGGTTTTCAGCCCCATCCAACCCGGTATAGCTGTCAAGTAGCACGTCAACTAGTTCAACCAGCCTCAGTCCGGTTTCAAAATCCTGGTTTATATTATATTTAATAGCCGACTACAATATATTTGTACACATACACTATGGTTTATGTGATTTACACAATATTGTTACACTTATGCAATAATTTTATGCCATATTTGATAAGTGGCAATAGCATCTATAGAAAGTGGTGAGAGACAATAATACATGCATCACCTATTACACAAGTTCAATAGAGGGAGGAGAAGAACACTATTATAGCATATAACTTGTATAAGATATCGAGTAATCCATTCTTTTTATATATGTTGATGGAAAAAGCCAGACCTTTTATAAATCAAGCCTCCTAATCCCTATTAAGCGACTGCGTCAAGACAAAGTGGGCTAAAGTGAAAAAACACCCGTTTAAAACCAGAAAATTTCACCATCCTCTATAGTACCACGTAAGTGGCCAAAACTGCAAAATCTTAAAATCATGACTCCATTCTCTTGGTTTGTCATATACTCCATACTCTGTAGTAGAAATAGTCATGGTCTATTTCCGTGTGGGCCCTGAGTACATCTATTTCATGTATGGGTAGAACTATTATTAGGCAATGTGGAGGTTGAGACGATCATAGTGTGAGAGGTTCCTCACTGCTCTTGCATTTTAGTATTACTTACCCAGAAGATCATCTACTATATATGATTGAAAAGGTGGCTAGCCTTAATATGAATGGCCACCACGCGCCTTTGTCTTACATGCAGTGGCCATCCTCTACAGGCAGTGACACTTTACTATGTCATTTGTTCTTGAAGAAGTTCTCAGGAGCAAGAGGTCTCTCTCGTGGTATCTTGATCTCCAACTTGTGTTTGAGATGAAGCAACATATTTTGTCTTGAAAATCATAGATGAATTCTATGTGGCCTTAGCAACAACAATACTATGACTTATGAAATATATGATCATCTATTATCTAGTGCATCACTGGGAGTTATCCCATGTACATGTAAAGACCCACTACTATACATTGTGGAGAATACAGACTTGACCCACTCATGGATGTGAATCTTTTTGTACCAATGTGGTGCTCATGAGAGCTGACCAAGAGGATTGTCTACTGTACATAATGGCAAAGGTAATTAACCTTACTTTGATTGACTAACACAAACCTTCACCTTCATCTTTTTAATGTACAGGCTATAAGCTGACATTTTATAAAGGAACGGATTTCTTTCTTTCCAGATTATCATTTCTGTACTTGTTCAGAAATAGCGTTGAACTTTATAAAATTTATATTAATGTTAAAACAATATGGAAATTAGAAATGGGCAACAGTTTGGTGTTTTTCATCCATTCTACTCCCATGTATGGACATCATTGCAAGACCTGATGCCATGTGTCCTACACAATGCAAAAAACTGACCAGGAATGTTATTTGCTTAAGACAATAGCAGTTGAGTATTTAAATTTCTCATTTCTTTTTATCCATTCTACTAAATTGAATACAGGAAAACAAGGAAGGGCTTGAGCTATTGAAGACTGCCATTGCCAAAGCCGGTTACACAGGCAAGGTGTGTTAATGGTGCTTTTTTTTTACCAATAAAACACATGCTTTAAACAGTTTCAGATGTGTATTGCCAAATGCCAAATGTAGTTTTGGACGCCTATGAAAGTAGATTAATGTAGTGCATTCCATCACACCTGGCTCTTTGTTAGGTTGTTATTGGGATGGATGTTGCTGCATCAGAATTTTATGGTGACAAGGACAAAACTTATGACCTGAACTTCAAAGAAGAGGCAAGAATACGATCGTGATCGTATATATTTTCTTTTGAAATATCATTATGCCTCGCTATGTCTTTGGGTAGCAGTTCTCACTGCTGGAGAACTAGAAATTCTCTATTCTGTGCTTTATTGATTGGTTTTCTTCTCGCTGCAGAACAACGACGGTTCACAAAAGATCTCAGGGGATAGCTTGAAGAATGTGTATAATTTTTTTGTTGCTGAATACCCAATTGTATCCATCGAAGACCCATTTGATCAGGATGACTGGGTTCACTATACTAAAATGACAGAAGAAGTCGGGAAACAAGTTCAGATAGTTGGAGACGATCTCTTGGTTACAAACCCCACGGTACATGGTCTTTCTCCTGCAAATTAGTTTGGGTGCTTTGTAATCCCATCTGCTCCAATTCCTGCTTTTAACTGATTGTAATAAATGTTCACCTTCTGCGGCGTGTATCGAAAGCTATCAAAGAAAAGTCATGCAATGCCCTACTGTTGAAGGTAAATTTCAAATTTGAATTTTTATTCACTTCATTTTTTTTTTATGTTTTGCATTGGGAACTTCAATGTGCTACAATTCCTGATAATTGTCATTGCCGAGAAGCATATATCCTTATTCTTAAGAAAGGTTGATTACTAATTTCCTGTTGATAACATGACATTGGCAGGTCAATCAAATTGGTTCTATCACTGAGAGTATTGAAGCTGTGAGGATGTCTAAACGCGCTGGCTGGGGTGAAGGTATAACCCATCACGGGTTTGGTTAAATCTTGCCTCTCAGCTTGTTGCCTTGATGCTAACAAAAGTAAATGCTGTTTTGTTTTGTTTTTACTTTTCCACTCAGTGGCGAGACGGAAGACACTTTCATTGCTGATCTTTCTGTTGGTCTATCCACGGTAACATAATCTTACTTGTAATCTCCATGTCTTTTCTTTGCGTTTGCTATCTGAATGTTTCACACAAAGCATTGCCTAGAAAAGAATACAGTACTTGATAAACAAATAAATAAATCAGCCCATTTTCTAGAAAAATCTAAGGGAGCGTGTCAATCTTTCCAAGGAGCTGGTTAACTCTGTAGAATAATTTGGAGGAAATGGGCACACAAAAGTAGGGAAGTGAAAGCTTTAAATAGTTTGATGTTCTCCGGCAGAACGGGTTGTTAAAGGAGACGTGTGTACCTTGCAATGCCATCATTTACCTTTTATTGTCTGTTTTTACGTTTCCCAAAAGGAAATAGCTGATCGATTTTTATTGCCTATAGATATACATATGCTTGTACTAGGAAATATATAACTAACACAACCGATTCTTGTGCTGTAAATATTGTTGACGAGAAGGTGTTTACATCCAGGGTCAGATCAAGACCGGAGCTCCATGCCGATATGAACGACTAGCCAAATACAACCAGGTAATAAAGCGGCACGACCGCCCGCCACTTCTTTTCTTCTGATAATTTCTTGAATCTGTGGGAGGGGTGAGACCTTGCATCACAACCCCAACTTTCCATTGGCTTAACCGCACATATAGGCCGTTTGTTTAATAATGAATTAGTGAGCACTTGCCAAACTGACAGCTTGTTTGAAGCTCGGGCCTCATCAATAATTTATTGTATTGCTTGCAGCTGCTGAGGATTGAAGAAGAACTGGGAGCTGAAGCAGTTTACGCAGGGAGCCAAGTTTAGAGCACCAGTGGAGCCGTACTGAAAGGAAGAAAGAAGCAGTAGGCAGTTGTGTGTGTGTGGGTCTGGTAGTCAATAATGCTTTAGCTTGTTTCTAGTGCATGCTCCCCTGGAGCTGCTGTCGGAAAAGAAGGGACCTATCCTTTCTACGTGGCATCTCATTTTCGAGCAATTTAATCAAGTTTTATGTCGACGAATACCTGTTGTTGCATTCGCGTGTATCTCAGACACGATTTTGTAGTGTGGTATTTTGGTCTTTTTTGAAATACATTCTCTCCCGCCTTTGGACTTCAACTGGCTTCTATATTATATGATGTGGTTTCTGGACTCCACCCACTTTATACTGGGAAAAAGAATGTTGTGTTGGTCCACAAAATAAGTAGACATGCCTCGGAAACAAGGGGCTGCTTGGCAACTAAACCCAAGGCGTGGGCCTGCCTACTGCCCGACAGGGCTTTGTGTCTAAGGACCTGTTCCGTGCTTGTCCTGTCCTGGGTTGTGTACCAGAAACATTCTCCCCGAAATCTTTGGTCTTGTTTATTCCGCGAATGCGTTAGTTGCAGCACCAACCAGAACGTGGGACACGGATTGTGTGGGATGGGGTGGGAGCCTTTTTGAGGGAAGTTGGATACAGGCCGTAGGTGGGCGGGGTGGATCATATATTAAGGTGATTGAAGGACCTACGGCTAGGTGGGGTGGCGCGTCGACGTTGTTTCTGTAGGAGTTTTGTGGAAAACTTACTCGGCCTTCTGCATTCTGCTCGTCTCTGAATTCTTTCTTCATCTTCCTCCTGTTACATAGCAGAGTCCTCACTCTTGGTGAAGATGAAAACGTCGAACTCTTCATTATTGGTCACAATGTTCTTGCTGCTTATGATCATCACTGCTCAAGGTAAGCAATTAGTGAATGCATGTAGTACTGATATCACAGTCTCGTCTCTCTCGTCCTTCTCTCTCTCTCTCTCTCAACCCCTTTCTTACGCGCCCCCTTGCACTTGTTCCCTGCAGCAGCACGACTGAGAGGCAATCTGCCGACTTCACCAATGACCTTGGAGGAAGAGAAGCAGAAGGTGTCTAAGCCAGCATCGGCAGTGGAAGCAAGTCTAGTGGCGGCGACAACAGTTTTACCTGAAGGTGGTGTTATCGTTCATCAAGGAACAAGGAGGTCGGCCGCCTCTTTTGCTCTGACAAGTAGAAAACTCAAAGGGGGTTTGCATCGCCACACCTTGCCGTCGATCCATGAGGACTACTATGGGCCTCGGAATCACAAGCCGATGCATCATTAAAGAGAGCGATAGGAAAAAAGAGAGACGGAAAACAAACAGTTTTGAAGGATCGGATCACTAACTGCAAAACGGAACAGGGTTCCTTCTGCCCCGTGGTGCCTTTTTCCGCTGGGGACGCCTGGTTAACCGTAGGAGACAGATCGAGAGATGTAAAGCTAATGGATAGGCTACTCTAGGGATGATATATCATCAGCTAACCAACGGTTGCGTTGCTTTAGCAAATGCCAATCTCTGAATTTTTGGAATCTTCCATTCTGTTAGACCCCGTAATTGTGGTTCTAATTAGATACTCATTCAATGATACAAAAAAGCTGTCACGCAAAATGCTAAGACTTGTGACCATTCGTCCATTCATCGATCGATCATTTGTCAATGGGAAGGGACATAACTAGGAATGAAGCGTGCTTTAATAAATTGTCTTCTATGTAATATAACAAATTTGTGTCTCTACCATTTCAGTTGAAGATGTATGGAATCCCACTCCTACTAAAGAACCCTCTCTCTAGAAACCAACAACCTCCCTCCTCCACCATAGCAATGGAAACCCAATATTCTCTTTCCTCCGAAAAACAAACTCACTCGACAAAAACCAACCCCCCCCCCACCTTCTCTTCTATTGAGATAAAGTCGCATCATGGTTAATGCACACAAACTAGATGCATGAAAAATGGGACAAATCTTCACTAGCATCATCGGGAACCCTATTCCCCTTGTATCATTCAACCAAGGGGATTTCAAATGCACTAGATTTTTGTGGAGAATATGGTGCATTTATATGTAATAAAGTTTATATACATAATGAATTGAGTATTATTAAATCTTTGGGATACCTATCATTTTAAACTAGACTTTCCTTCGACAAGAAGTACACTTGTCACCCAGATCCCTGCTTACTACCCAACTACTTGCATCATAGGCCATCCAATTTCTTCCCTACCCAATTATCCTAGAATAAAGTTATTTCCACTTTAAACAAACTTCTCTCATCTTGTTCTTCATGTTTGTGTTATGTAATACTAGAGGCATATAAATAATAATTAGATAGGAAGACAACATAAAGACAAAACTTTGACATGACTTCATTTATCCGTGTAGATTGAAATATGAACTTAGGCTCTGATACCACATCCGTATACCCCCAAACCCTTAGATCACATAGAAACACTATAGTGGTGTCAATGTTACTTAAAATGAATGATATGAAGCCTATATACAAAATTTGATCCATCCAAAATCACCCTATTGCATATAAGTATAAAACACAATAATTTTTTCATTTGTTATGAAAAAAACCTTATTCAGAAACTAACTTTGCAATTAACCATCAACATAATGTCTACTAGTAACTCAATTTTTAAGAAAACACACAATAGTATACATGTGCATCTAGTCTTAAATCTACTTATGCAACAACTAGTTAAGCTTACAACTAAACAGTACATGTACAAAATTAGAAAATTGATTTGTATGATCGACACTAGTAAGTACAACCTTGAACCATAAAACACCAAAAAAAAACTCTCAGGCACCCAAGTAAACATGGAAACACTACTACTACACCCAATAATCCCACATCATAACAAGGACTCCACACCTACAGATCGGCATGCGACTGTGTATACTTATCTCTAAGTTATGTCGACTCATTTTGAGAACTTAAAAACATGTGTAACTAGTCATATGAGGCAAAAGTCATAGTGGGTGATGTAGCACCCCTAAAGAGATAGAAATAATACTCAGTTGTTAAGATTTACTCAAATAGAAAAGGCATAGAAGTTTAGACATAAATGTGAGATCCACAAATAGTAAACCGAATGTGAAAAACTTAGTTATATATACAACAATATATATTTTAAACCAAATAAATAAGTTATACTATTTGTATGATTCCAAATTATTGATCAACATGATTTAGTTCTCAATCAAAATCATCAAAAAATGATAGCTCGCTCATTCCTTATCCAAATCCATCAAAATTATATATCAAATTTATTAGCTTGACGAGTCCTACATAATGATTATGTTTACTGACTTGGAATCTTCTTCTAGTTCTTGTACTTTGCTAAAGAAGTGATATTAAACTACTTTGACCATTGAATACATTTCTATGATAAGTGTCAGACCTTTTATGCTCATTTACTCTCCTAATCATCAAATATGTACCTTTTAGATGTCCTTAAACTATATGAAAATCTTAAACAACCCTATTGCTCATGAATAACTATAATGTAAACATGTGACTTGTTTTGGGACTTTGATGATGTACATTTCCCTATTTGCCAATATTGCATCTTAATGTTATCTTATGCTTAACCAACCTTGAGATCAGTACAATGTACCCCTCTTTAACACAAGGATCCACCCAAAATCCATTTTGTCTACAATTGTTCGTAATGGCACTCAATACATGTATGTGACACATATATGTCTATACTTGATTTTTCTTATTCCAAAATGATGACTTGACCCCTCAAGCCCTCCTAGATCTTTCATATCAGTAATTATATAAAGTATTTGGACTAAATTGATAAGACCAATCCCTTCTGTGATACAATGACATGTGTGACTCTATTTCAACCTTAAATGCTTAATGTGTCCCATATGGATTATATTGTGTTCTTATGCTCTAGAATTGTTATGAATCATTTCATTGTGATCTCTCCTTGCAAATTAGGCTTAATTCTAATATGATTGATACCTTGATGTGGATGACCCACTTAAGTCATATGATGGACTCTAATGATATAAGTCATAGATGTTGGGTATTGAATGTATGTTGATATGATGATACCAAGTTTGGATAATGATGACATCCACTCAACTTTTGTTATGATACTTATGTCCTAATCTTGCTAATATAATCTCATATCTTGTATGAATCTCATGACTCGATGAACCTTTTTCTTGTTTGTCGTATTATGAGTCTTTTGACCCTAAAATGTGCATAAGTGACCTAAATCTTGAAATGTTCATATAAAGTGAAAGGAATGTCAAAATGACTTGAAACTTGAACCAGAACTTTATAATGCAATATAAGTAAGTAAAGATTATCAAATACACTAATACTAAACTTTGAACCTAATTGAAAAAAAATCTGAAAATCAAACTAGTTACGGTTGAAATCTAATGCATGTATACAATCTTGTTCTTAATCAGGTGTGTCTTGTGTCTAGATGAGCAAGGATAAGTTAGGTTATGAATCTATAAATTAGGTATGGCATTTAGGTAGTTATATGACTATGACCTTCTGGCTTGAACTATGATACATATGTATGCTTGTTTACTTGTTCAAATGTTGGCATGTAGTGCTCTAGTATTGTACTCAATGTTTGCCTCATTGATTTTATAACTTGCACATACAAATTAGGACTTCATTATACAAACCTTGTGTACATGCTTCTACTCTTGGGGTAAGGACACAAGTCCAGACATCCTACTTAAGTTGTCGAGATAGGGAAGACTATGTTAGAAAAAGGGTTAGCTCTTGGTGATGGTCTTGAGGTCCCTCACATAGAAAAAAGATAGCTAATCTTGATCACCCTTGTGGACCCTTCTGATGGGAAGTTGGTCAAAGGCCTGATGAATACATGATATTGTTGGTATAATTGGAGTAAAATTACATAAAATATGGGATCTCATTTTTCTAAGCACTTAACTTGTTAATCTATACTCAACACCTCATGTGTTGACCTACTTATTTCACATATGATCAGGTTTACAGATGGCTAGGAGTTCATAGCAGGGCGAGCTATTTTTAGGTGTATTTGTTGTAAGATCCCTAGTGTACATGAGCAGACTTGTACAATTTGACTCTTGAATATGTAACTAAAATCTTGTAATAAAAAAATCTTGCTTGATATATCTTATTGAATGTTGAGATTATGTTGGTGCTTTTATCTTGTTATATATTCATATATGCTAAAATTTTATGTTTCCATATTTGTGATTTGATAATACCATGCTAGCGATGGACTCCTAGGTCCTATTTCCATTGACTTTGTAGCCATTTGGAGTTAGGATTTGGGTACTAAACGATTATTTGACAATTGGTATCTGAACATGAACAATAACTACACCAAAGATTGCTCATATGAAACACAAACTAAACAAAACTTTACATCTCAACCTTAGAAACTTAATGAGATGTCCTTTGTGGACTATGTTGACTTAGCCTCTAGGTTAGATCATGGATTTTGTAATACTAGGTGTATACTTGTGTAATTCCTAGAATCTTTCTTTTCTCCTCCTTTCATCTTGTAATGTGGGTTGTAGGTGCAGGAGGGTGAGGAAAGGGATACCTTACAATTGAAACCCTAGGCATATGTCCACGACATGTGCTTATGGTAGCTATACAAGTCTACATTGTGTTCTTACTAGTTCTCTAGGTTCCATTATACAAGGATACCTAATGAGTGTCATAACTCATTTTGGTTTTGGTTTTATTTGAATGGTGTACGATGATCTTCATTGCCTGTTTCAATGTTGAAGAAAACCTATTACAATATTAGTATATATGTCGTATGAAAAATGTTACCACATACAGAAAGGTAGTGGGTATCCATGTAATCTAAGAGAAAGAGATGTTATCTAGATGAGAGTGTTTAGATGGCAT
>OY856413.1:456034878-456037378 GCA_963693085.1 Alisma plantago-aquatica | reverse complement strand
ATTTTTAATAAAACACACAATAGTATACATGTGCATCTAGTCTTAAATCTACTTATGCAACAACTAGTTAAGCTTACAACTAAACAGTACATGTACAAAATTAGAAAATTGATTTGTATGATCGACACTAGTAAGTACAACCTTGAACCATAAAACACCAAAAAAACTCTCAGGCACCCAAGTAAACATGGAAACACTACTACTACACCCAATAATCCCACCTCATAACAAGGACTCCACACCTACAGATCGGCATGCGACTGTGTATACTTATCTCTAAGTTATGTCGACTCATTTTGAGAACTTAAAAACATGTGTAACTAGTCATATGAGGCAAAAGTCATAGTGGGTGATGTAGCACCCCTAAAGAGATAGAAATAATACTCAGTTGTTAAGATTTACCTCAAATAGAAAAGGCATCGAAGTTTAGACATAAATGTGAGATCCACAAATAGTAAACTGAATGTGAAAAACTTAGTTATATATACAACAATATATATTTTAAACCAAATAAATAAGTTATACTATTTGTATGATTCCAAATTATTGATCAACATGATTTAGTTCTCAATCAAAATCATCAAAAAATGATAGCTCGCTCATTCCTTATCCAAATCCATCAAAATTATATATCAAATTTATTAGCTTGACGAGTCCTACATAATGATTATGTTTACTGACTTGGAATCTTCTTCTAGTTCTTGTACTTTGCTAAAGAAGTGATATTAAACTACTTTGACCATTGAATACATTTCTATGATAAGTGTCAGACCTTTTATGCTCATTTACTCTCCTAATCATCAAATATGTACCTTTTAGATGTCCTTAAACTATATGAAAGTCTTAAGCAACCCTATTGCTCGTGAATAACTATAATGTAAACATGTGACTTGTTTTGGGACTTTGATGATGTACATTTCCCTATTTGCCAATATTGCATCTTAATGTTATCTTATGCTTAACCAACCTTGAGATCAGTACAATGTACCCCTCTTTAACACAAGGATCCACCCAAAATCCATTTTGTCTACTATTGTTCGTAATGGCACTCAATACATGTATGTGACACATATATGTCTATACTTGATTTTTCTTATTCCAAAATGATGACTTGACCCCTCAAGCCCTCCTAGATCTTTCATATCAGTAATTATATAAAGTATTTGGACTAAATTGATAAGACCAATCCCTTCTGTGATACAATGACATGTGTGACTCTATTTCAACCTTAAATGCTTAATGTGTCCCATATGGATTATATTGTGTTCTTATGCTCTAGAATTGTTATGAATCATTTCATTGTGATCTCTCCTTGCAAATTAGGCTTAATTCTAATATGATTGATACCTTGATGTGGATGACCCACTTAAGTCATATGATGGACTCTAATGATATAAGTCATAGATGTTGGGTATTGAATGTATGTTGATATGATGATACCAAGTTTGGATAATGATGACATCCACTCAACTTTTGTTATGATACTTATGTCCTAATCTTGCTAATATAATCTCATATCTTGTATGAATCTCATGACTCGATGAACCTTTTTCTTGTTTGTCGTATTATGAGTCTTTTGACCCTAAAATGTGCATAAGTGACCTAAATCTTGAAATGTTCATATAAAGTGAAAGGAATGTCAAAATGACTTGAAACTTGAACCAGAACTTTATAATGCAATATAAGTAAGTAAAGATTATCAAATAAACTAATACTAAACTTTGAACCTAATTGAAAAAAAATCTGAAAATCAAACTAGTTACGGTTGAAATCTAATGCATGTATACAATCTTGTTCTTAATCAAGTGTGTCTTGTGTCTAGATGAGCAAGGATAAGTTAGGTTATGAATCTATAAATTAGGTATGGCATTTAGGTAGTTATATGACTATGACCTTTTGGCTTGAACTATGATACATATGTATGCTTGTTTACTTGTTCAAATGTTGGCATGTAGTGCTCTAGTATTGTACTCAATGTTTGCCTCATTGATTTTATAACTTGCACATACAAATTAGGACTTCATTATACAAACCTTGTGTACATGCTTCTACTCTCTGGGTAAGGACACAAGTCCAGACATCCTACTTAAGTTGTCGAGATAGGGAAGACTATGTCAGAAAAAGGGTTAGCTCTTGGTGATGGTCTTGAGGTCCCTCACATAGAAAAAAGATAGCTAATCTTGATCACCCTTGTGGACCCTTCTGATGGGAAGTTGGTCAAAGGCCTGATGAATACATGATATTGTTGGTATAATTGGAGTAAAATTACATAAAATATGGGATCTCATTTTTCTAAGCACTTAACTTGTTAATCTATACTCAACACCTCATGTGTTGACCTACTTATTTCACATATGATCAGGTTTACAGATGGCTAGGAGTTCATAGCAGGGCGAGCTATTTTTAGGTGTACTTGTTGTAAGATCCCTAGTGTACATGAGCAGACTTGTACAATTTGACTCTTGAATATGTAACTAAAATCTTGTGATAAAAAAATCTT
>OY856413.1:455969878-456029878 GCA_963693085.1 Alisma plantago-aquatica | reverse complement strand
ACTTTCTCTCTCATCAAGTGTCTTTATTACTCAATTGGATATTTTTTCATAGCTCAGATGTTGTGATACCCCAATTTGATCACCTTGGTGACAAATTTCATAGTATCATTTGCAAAATTGAACTAAGTATCATGCTTTAAGATATCACCATGTTTCAAGATAAATTGAAGCTAATCAATGTGATAACCTTGCTCACTAATGTATTTCATGTGGTAGAGATTCTAGTTTTAAATCCAACGACACCTTGCTCAGACTTTGGAATCAAAAGTTATGATATGTTGAAGATGTGTTTTTTTACTTGAATTATTTGAGATTTAACCCTTATAAGACCCAAACTTGGTGTGCAACCCAGAAGCGACCACCCAAAAGTGGGGGACAAACCTAATGCCCCCTTTCTTCTGATCAAATGATCTTGGATCCTCGATCTGATGGCTTGTAAGTTGTCCTCTACCTTGGTCCATACCATTGTAGCAGGGTCGTTTTGGAGCAAAAAATCAGTGGCTTTCTCACCCTATTTTGAGAAATTGAAGCACCCAAATGATTTTTTCCCTTCCTCTTTGTACCCCATGTTTCTATTCTTGTTTGCGAACTAGAGCACCACCTAACCCCACCCCTTCTCCTTTGTCTAGCCATTTCAGCGCTACTATGGACAAGGAGTTGTCGTCTTCCCTTATAGTGGCCTTTCTTGGTCTTTTCCATCGTCATCCACCTGGTAGCATCTAGACATGGCCAGAAGGCAGCCTCTTGAGCCTGTATGGGATCCCCTACCCACTTTTCCTGAGCTCTAGTGAGCTCAAGTTGTGGTGTTGTCATGGTTCGCACGCACCAGAACCCCACTCATAGAAGGGGGACGAGGAGTCAAATAGTAGTCAAAGGGGTGGAATTATCCAATTGTCTGTATATAGATCCATCACTCTCCCTCTCTCAGATGGAAGGTGAATGGTCAATGGGAGGCTAACCCATGCATCTTGTAACACCCTCCCTAAGCACACACATGCATGTAGCAAAAGCAACATAGAGTTATCCATAACTCATGCACTTAAGGAGGGCATTACCTAAAATTGGCATTCATAACAACAATATAATCAATCACACACCTAAAATTTTTAAAACATTCTTATGATTGGTCTTACAAAAGGAACATGGAAAACTAACGTAACATGTTTATACATAGTTTTTATTGTAAATCTATAAACATTAAAACATATAGATGAGTCTATAAATATAAGGATCTTCTAATAGTTGGCACCCCACTAGATCGAGAAATGATCTATCCTTGTGCTTGTTCTCTGGGATATACTCTACTCTTACTCTCACCTGCAGACATCTTGCCCCCATCCATGCATTGGAAAAACAATTGTTAGTGTAAGTGGCATGAGTATTTTATATGTACAAAACTAAAATAATACAATATTACAAAACATTCTTGAACATTATAAACATAGAACTAACACTAAACTCTGTATAAAATCTAAAATATAAATATATCCTCTCTTTAACTTAGTTCTTATCTTTTTATATATGTTTCTCTGGAGACTTGTACTCTGGTACCTAGGTCTCATGACTTGCGTGTAGGTTCCTGGGTCACATAACCTGCACTCTAGGCCTGGGTTATGTATCTGATTCGGTTTGTACTAAGGGCTTGGGTTATGACTCTCTTATCTTAATCTATTTTATTATACTTCTAAATGAGATTCTATACATATCCTGGATTAAGGTATCTTTTATTTATGACTTTTATCTGATTGTGGTTGCTATTATATGATAAGTCCTCCTCTGGGACACTGAAGTGTCCTCTATGGTGCATGGCACCCTCTGTTGACACAATGTGCCCTCTATTGCCACTACAGTATCCTCTATGGTGCAACACACCCTCTGTTGGTACAATGTGCCCTCTATTGACACTAAAGTTTCCTCTATGGTACAACACATCCTATGTTGGAACAGTGTGTCCTCTATGACACCCACAATGTCTGGCGTAGTGTGCCCTCTGAATCATCCTGGGACCTTTGGTGAGGACTTATCCTATAATGTATTAATATTTTGGTGTCATTTTCTATTCTGTTCTTACTTTCTTATCTCTGACTCTTAATCCCTTATCTCTAAATTTGCTCTATTATCTCTATATATGTATCTTTGTTCAAAATTCAAAACTGAATCTAACTCTGGATCTAAAACATGATATTCTTATTATCTGATAAATCTTAATCTGAAGTTCTATTTTAACATGAGGACCTAACATAATTCTATATCATATATTTGACATCTGATTTAAAAGCTTAAGAAAATAATCTGATCTAAATATAGAAATACCAAGGATATAAAATAAATTAAGTATCAAATATCTCAAATATGATTTCAGACAACATAACTCAATCTCTTTAAAGTCTCATCAAATCTAACCTCAACATTAATCTTAATGCACTCTTGTGGCCTTAAGCGTCTAATTTGAAACTTTATCATTACTTAGTGCATCCTTACCTTATAATAATTTATTGACTCTATTCTCAATGCATTTTGATCTTAATATAATCTTTATCTTGAAAACTTGATCATGTCCTAATATGTTCAAAAATTACATTCTTATATTGTACTTAACTCTTACATATTAATCAATCTAAGAAATCTAAATAACTTCTTACTTCTCATATCTCAATCTATGTAAGGAATCTTAATAGCATGTTTCTACTTCAAAATCTTAAGTACATAGTTATATCAATAACCATGAAAGTATGACAATCTTACTTGCATTTCAATCTTATTAACAATCTTACCAGATATCCAAGAGGCATATAACCAGATATTTCTTTATGGAACATGATTGACAAGATAAGCTTTATTAGAACTTATCATAGAATATAAGGGACATACAAATAGATGTAAGGTATAATTGGATCAATTATACAAGCAAGGCCTCAATCAATGTTCTGTGTTTTGCCTTAAGTAATATATATTCAATACGACTGGATTACAATTTATTATGCCCTGAGGAAGTGAGTCGTCCCGCTCAAATCCAACCTTTGGCTGCGAAGCCCAAAACCCGGTGCCATACAAGGTCATTGGGAGAGCTGGACTCCATGACTTCACCTCTTCGTGGTTAGTGCATGAAAACCAATGCAGGACCACAGTCTCTAGCTTGAGTGGCCTCAGCCATACGGTCAGCTCCGCAGGCTACACTTCCATAATACTGAGCCATGGGCCTATTCACCATGCTCTATAATCATTGAGCTATGGGCCTATTCATCATGCTCTATACACAACCATAGTTTTACTCAAATCCTCCTACTTTCGGCTAGGAGAAACCCCGCTTATTCAACAATATGCGCTCCAAGTAATCCCGCAGGATAAACATGTTTCACCATCACCAATTATTGACGATGATGGATCTATGGCCAGGGAAAACTACATGATATGTTCCAATGTAATTAATTAGTATATTTTAAGTGGATTGTTGAGGCAACCAAGTTGTAAAACATAAACAACATTGAGTTACATTGTTACCATGGGATCTCAATCCCTTATCATAGAATGCCACTGCCTCTCAAGGCTTACATCATCACCACGGGATAGCAATCCCTTATCTCAACATCATAGGATAACACCTCAACTAGGCACTCATCTTTTATCAGGTCCACATACCTTTTCACATCATACGGGTGATACATGTTATCCCTTCAACAAGGATTATCATCATTGAGTGTTATACATAACACATACACCTCATAGCTCTTATCTGGCTATGAATTCATTTGATTCACCTGCATGGTTAGTATGCATATCAAGAGAGATAACTGAATCACCAAACATAGATCTTTATGATTATCATGCTTTTAGGGTTGAAGGTACATGATTGGAACAACATCCATGATCATAGTTACATGAAGCACAAGTTGTATTTGTAGACAAATTACATTATTGTAATCAAACCATGAGCATTCACTATGCCTTTATCTTATGAACATAAACATGTATCTTATCATCTTACTTAGTACCAACTTTAGGTATCAAACATATCATTGGTTACAACCTATCATTTTATCATGAACAAGATACATGCTCAAGATGATTGATTCATTCACTAGGGTTTCCCGGGTTAAGAATAACCCTCTCCAAAGACTCATCCTACCCTCACCAAAGGTGTGGCGGGCAACGTTGTCCCTCACTAAAGGAGGTATCGGGTAGGATTACCTCCCTCACCCAAAGCCTATTGGGTAGGGCACTTAGCCACACATATCATCCCTCATCACATCATCATGTCGTGCAAACTTGTTCAAGGGTCACGAGTAGACCAAGACCAATATCGTGCAAGCTGATCCAAGGGGGTGTATCGTGCACAAGGACACATTCACCTATCGGCCATGAACCTATCGGCCACTAGGGTTAGGGTTACCTATCGGCCATCCTCATCACCATATCGTCTATGGCCATATCGGCCAAGTCCATGACGCCCAAGGTCATGTCAGCTAAGAGCAAACCCTAACGCCCAACAAGCTCTTCATGACGCCCAAGGGATTCTACTACCCTCCACCATGTCGCCCAAGACACCCTATCATCCAGCTAGGGTTTGGGTCAACATATCGGCCAAGACTCAGCCCTTCAACTTGTATCGTCTAAAGAACCATCCATGATCAACACATGTATCGACCTAGCTCTTAACTCTAGAGCTATCCAAGATATCAAGAACCTATTCAAAAGAAGACATGTGATGGGCAAGGCAGATCGGTCAAAGGGTAACACACCTCCATATGGGGTATCGGCCAGGCACTTGACCCTGGTGTTGCCCCAAGCTAGGCACGCCAACACACTTCTAAAACTCTAGGGTGAATGATATCGGACAGCATGTGGGCATCACATGTCAGTCACCTACCATGGCGCCTAGGGGCCTATCGTGCAACTAAGGTAGGCACAACATATTGGTCAACACTAGGGCATCTATCTAGGGTTCATCACCCAAGCACCATATCAAGCAACAAGGTTAACACAAGCCAACTAAGCATATCGTCCAAGACAAACCCTAGATGAGAGGTATCGTGCAAAGCACCAAAAAGGGCATCGTGCAAGGGCACCAGAACCACATCGGTTGGTCAGGTCATCTTCAACCTCAAGACCAACATCATCAAACCCTAAAAGATCAAGAGAGTTGGCTCACCTCTCAACAACCAAGTGAGAGGGGTTTTGCACAACCTCCATCACATATCGGGCAATGCTCCATCCTCAACTAGATCATCAACAACCAAAGGCTCACCTCTCAAATCCATGGTGAGAGAAGGGTGTTGTCCAAGAAACTAGAGTATAGACTCACCTCTCAACAACCAAGTGAGAGGGGTTTTGCCTACACCACTAGAGCTCGAACTCACTTCTCAAAACCAAAGAGAGAAAGGGGTATTTCCCCAAAGGAAACCCTAATCTCAAGGTTCGGCCAACAAGGTCCAAGGTCACAAGCTACTAACATCATATCAACAACAAGATAACCACTATCTCCCCAAGATTAAAGGTACATACTAGAGCAAGAAACATATCTCACAAGATGCATGGCCGATCAAGATGACATATAAACATGCAACATGAAAAGGAAGTAGTATATCTAGGGTTAGGAGTTATGTAGCCCACCTCAAGCAAGATCCTCAAGCTCCAAGCACCAAGCTTTAAGCTCTTAGCTCCAAAGCACCCCACCTTCGGCCACCACAAGAAGAGAAGCAAAGCTCATAACCACCATGTCCGGAGAACAAGAAAGAAGGAGAAGAAGGTACTAATGAGAGAGAGGAGATTCTTACAAAGGAAGCAAGACCCTTCTAGGGTTCGGCCACCACCTAGAGGAAGAAGAAGAAGAAGGAGACTCCACCAAGGAGATCGGACACCAAGCTCCACCAAAGAGGGGTATCGTCCACTAAGGAAAAGGGAAGGCAACTAAGGAGCTAAAAGGGATCCCAAGCAACAGAAAGGAGAGGCATATATAGAAGAGGGTTAAGTGGGCGTCTACTAAGGGCTTTCTCCACATGTGTCTGCCCAAGGCACCACTTGTCCAAAGCCATGCCACCTTGCTAAACCTCATGCACATGTAATGCCACCAACTAACAAAGGATCAACCACTTGTACAAGGTATGGTGACACAACCAAGGCAAGGTTAAGGTGGTCACATGGGCGACACACCCCACTGGTCGACACACTCCTGGGCGACACAACCCTCTTGGCAACACAAAGCTTCAAGCTCTCCTATGCACGATACAAACCCTTATTAAGGCAAAGCAAAGCAAGGCCCATCAAAGCTCATCAGGGCCCGAAACTACTCAAGCAACAAGACCAACTCATCCTCTTAACCCTAGAGGATGCAAGGAGAGATAAAACATCTCTCAAGGTGACAAACTTGCACATCAACCCTAAAGCTTGGATAAATTGCAAATTGCACCTCCAACTTCCAACAAAGCAAAAACAAACCCTAATCACAACCTAAGGTGATTAGCAAGCATCTAAACACAAGTTTTAGGCAAAGCAAATAGGGTAAACCCAAAACAAAGGTCAGGGTCCTTACAAGCCATAAACCTCTACAAAGGGATTTCACCCCCAAAATCCGAAGAGAAAAGAGAGGGATACTTCCTTCTCATCTCTTCCTCAAGCTCCCACATAGCTTCCTCAATGCCACGATGATGCCAAAGAACTTTCACAAGCACCAGGTCCTTCCTTTTCAGCTTCTTTACTCTTCTGTCAAGAATCGTCACCAGACTTTCATCGTAGGTCACGTCTTCATCAAGCTCAACCTCAACTGGTTGTATCACTATCCCTGTGTCTAGATGACTTTTCTTCAGCATATTGACGTGGAACACTGGATGTAACCTATGCAACTCTGGCGGTAGTTCTAACTTGTAAGCTACCTTGCCAACACGTGCTATTACCGGGTATGGCCCCATCTGGGAAAGCTTCTCTGTTGTATACATTGTCTTCACATGTATGAAATGAGCAGACTTTGTCAATCTATCCACTATCACCCAAATGGAGTCATGATTCTTAGATGTCCTCGGCAGACCAACTACGAAATCCATGGTTATATGATCCCATTTCCACTACGATATCGACATGGGTTGCAACGTACATGCCAGCTTCTGATGCTCAACCTTGACTTGCTGGTATACCGCACACCTAGCCACAAACTCAGCTACATCTCTCTTCAAGCTAGACCACCAATATAGGTCCTTCAGATTATGATACATCTTGGTGACACCTTGATGCATTGCATACATCGATGTGTGTGCTTCCTCGAGCACTAGATTTCTCATATCATCAACACCGGGGACCACCATCCTACCATGATAGAAACTAGTCCATCTGTAGACTCATGGAACCCATCACACTTTTAGCTGCCAAACTCTGATTTGATTAATTGAAACGAAGCATATGCCTGTTGTGCATCTTTGATTTGCTGCCTCAACGTAGGCTTTACTTGCATCTATGCCAACAGTCCTGCCAACAAAGAAACTTCAACCGTACATTCATCTACCGCAAAGAGACGAACATATCCCGCCTATGGCATACCAAGGAACTCAACTGTGCCTTCTGTTGGGTTTTAGGGGAGACAGAGAAGGCAGCGGAAACAAAAAAAATTTCTCCCCCAACCCATACCGAGGAAACACGTCAACGTCTATATAATAGGAAAAGATGGTTTATGGAATCATACCTTGTCCCGAGGCTTGCTCGGCGACAATACCTCGCGCAATGCGCGGTCTTCAACTCCGGTCTTGGACGGCGTCTGTGCAGCTCCTGGTCGCACCGGGACTGACGACTCCTCCTCCTACCGGACTGTCGGATGACAGTTGTCCTCCTGAGCGGCAGTGTCCTCCCGCCTCTGTAGTAGTCCACACAGACCACCTGGAACTCCACACTCCTTGTCCCACAAGGAAGTGGAAGGAGTCGCACCCTCCTGTTGACGTACTAGTCGCCAACACACTCTCCTGCTACCAGTTGCAACTGTAGTTGTCCTTCCCTTGCTGCACCTACCTTTTGCGGGAAGCACTTGTTCGGGATCTCTCACGGTTACCAAAACCAGAGAGAACGACAACTTTGCAAAGCAACCGGCTTGCATTGAGTTGTACTTTGAGAAGCCCCCAATACCCCTATATATATAGGCGGGTCATGGGACAGGGTTCTCTGTGCCTGGCAATACGGGACTAAAGCAGGAGTAGAAGGGTTCGAGAATTTACCACAAAAAGCAACCGGTTCGCAACTTGAAATGATCGGTTCACAACTGAACCAATCGGTTCGGCCATTGAGCCGATCGGTTGGACCTGAGCCGATTGTTTGGGGCATTCCAACCGATTGGTTGGTACCCTGAACCGATCGGTTCATAGTCCTAATTCGGCTCAAAAAGACTTTCTTTGTTTCTTGCCGACATGACTTTCCCAACTGGTCGGTTGCACCAGTTGAGCCGATCGGTTCAACTCTTGAACCGGTCGTTTCAACCTGGCATGAGCCGATCGGCCTGGACACTCCAGCCGACCGGTTCAGCACCTCAGCCGACCAGTTCATCACATGAGCCGATCGGTTGGGAGCACAGGTTGGGCAAAATCAGTCAATTGCGATTTCAATCAATCCGATACTCCAATCAATGCGTCCAACACCTTGAACCGTATGATATTGAACTATCGACTGATTGAGTGTTTAATTGAACTACTAAACTCCTTTAGTAATCAATCTAAACATTGCTTTGTGGACAAAACTCCTCTTCCAGGTTAAATCCTATGTGTGTGACCCTGCAGGTCCATTTCACGTTGGCAGTGAAAGTCCATAACACTTATGACTTCACAAGCAAAGAGCGGTGCCTAGTCACACATCAGTGCTACCCAAGTGAAAGTAGAAAGTTGGAGAACAACTTTCATCCTACAATCTGTGAATGGTGTTACAGTGAATGTATAATTCCTTTGTCACTAATATCCCGAATGAACTCAAGGCATGGAACAGTCATCCTGTCAACGTTCATTCACTTTCTTGATCTCAGAGTAGATTGAAGGAGATATGTATGACATCAATATCGCATACTGATTCACACATGCGTGCGCACGCCTATCTCAATCCTACTCATCAAGTGGCCTTGGATATCAAACTCCCTCAGGAGGGACAAATCCCATATCTATCACTCACCCCTCAAAAGCCCCATGTGTCAAAGCCACCCAATCATCACCTTTATAACAACCCATGTTTCAGGACTGCGTTTGATGATGTCAAAGTGTGCCCAACGACATGTGTTGAGTGTAGTGATTTCAGGTCAAAGAATCACACTCACCACCATCACTGTGAGTACTGACTGTGACTACCATCTCATGGTTCCATGTGTCAAACTCACGGTGGGTCTGTCCGGTACCTTGTTCTCTAACAAGTACCTATGTGTTTGGTTTGATATCTCTATATCATGACTAATGAGATTCTGTCATCAACCAACACCACAATCTAGTCTTGTGTATCATTGCTGTCTATCTACCTTCCACAATGACATCTGACTAGGGACATAACAAGAATGTACAAACTCTTAGAATCCGTATGATCTCATCGTTCAGGTCATGAACCTGAAGGCATACGTTATTGAGTATTGTCATTCTCTAGACATTCAAATCTGTTCTATCACTATCTCATATGACTGAACCAGAAAGAATTGGAAGCTTGCCTTTGATGTTTATCAAATCAATCTTAATGTATCCCACCAATCATCCCATGATTGGCTCTCAGGGCATACATACCAACAGACTCCCACTTGTACTGCGATCCAATCACTCTTGAATCATATTCATAGTGATATTCAAACATGTCCCACATGTTACTGTGCTCTAGTGCCAACATAGTGAGTAATGGCAACACCTTGCCAAAGTCAGTATAAATTGCATGTCTCTCATCTCTTCGCTGTACGTCGCACGTATGAGATGGAGTTGTCGTAATATGTGATCTAGTATTCCTTTGCTAACCTTTAGCCACATTGCATGATCAAGGATTCCAGACTTGTCATCAATGAGTATAATATCTATAAGTTCATCTCATGAACTTCCAGATCCATATAGTATCCACTGTTGTTCTCTAACACACGGATACTCGACATTTCCCTTTTAAATGATTTTATTGGAACACTTCCAATTATCAACAAACTTTCACTTTTATACATCCTATGTATATTTTGCGATTAATTTTCTGTCCTTTCGGAAGTTCACATCAATGTAACTCTTTACATCGAACTCTTCCTTATCTCCATAGAACTATTACTTCCCAAGTACTTATCAAGTTCTTATGGTATTCCAGTAACCCTTACTGGAAGTAGACAGACATCCACTCGTCATGTCCTACATATGAGTTATCAGGATGAGCACGTCATATTGCCATGTCCTACATACAAGATGATGAATGCATTTTATTCTTGCCATGCAAGACAATGGGATGATTACATGCATGATAGATCCATATCTATTCTTAGTGTTCCCATTCTTCATAAGAATTGGACACTTGGCCTTGGGATACTAATATCCATATAACATGGACAAGTTTTCTCCCACTGAATCTGTGCATACTGAACCCTTCAGTACAGATTGCCAATGTATTCTCTCTCTTTTCTAGGTCAAGAGATTTGTCGAGAACTATCTCTATAGATCTCTATTCCTATCACATAGGAAACATCTCTATCTTCCTTAAAGATAATTTCCACTTTTGGATTTCCATTCTAGAACAATTCCATTTCACATCAATATGTGGAATGTGAATACGCTCCCACTAAATCACAGATCCCATCTTTATCTTTGACATATCAGTCAAACCCTTTGACTATATCATCAAAGTAAAGATCCAATTTTGAGTTGCTTGTACTCAATCAATCACATTGATTAGTCCATTGTAACTTATAGACTTCATTTGCATTAATGTATTCATAAACCTTATAGGCTGTGTCACGTACACATCCTGATTTTATTCCTCAAAGGAATGCGGTTTTAGTATCCATATGCCAAATGTCTTATTCATTAAGTTGCAATCAACAAGCATCATCCTTCTCAAAATGTTATCCATGTGTCTTAACACTTAAGACTTATTTGCACTTATGGATATGATCCAATGAGTGCTACCATCAAGGTCATACCTTATGGTTCACACGGATGTCATTTAGGATGTAATGGTTTTATACCATAACTCAAAATCTGATTCCTCATATTCATCTAGATAGTTGACTCATCATATGAACAACTCATCACATAGATAATTGAGGTGTATCTGTCAAGAATATAAGAATTCACAACCCTTGTGATTCTTAATGTCCTTTATTAGTGTGGGCAATCCTTTTATTAAGAAGAATTTAGTTATTTGATAATCATTCTCTAACTCCTTAGAGTATGATTCCTTCTTGATTTAGACATCACCATGCCTTAATCATGAGTTCACTATGATACACTATCATAATCACCCATAAGGATCTCAAACATTTAGTCCAATTATTTTATTCATTGATCTCATCAAGAATTGATACTTTACCAAATTTGTACTTCATTTATGATAATCTTGAACACTTCAAGATATTCATATTGGTATTTCTCTAAACACCATTTGAAGTATTAGCATTCACTCCAATAGGTATGTAAATACATCACATGTATTATACCTAATAGGACAATCATTCTCCCACTACCATTAGTGAAGATTGATTAATCATGTACAAGAGATTCATGTCTCTTACTGGTTCTCTAACCAAAAGAGTCTAGATTTATCCATCATATGGAAACTAGAAATGAATTTCTCATGATTGATGCTAATTTGATTGTTTGAGTTATCAATAACTTTAGGTATCATTTTATCTTATGCATACCATGTATCACAAGATAAACAAGGCATTGCCACAAAGATCATATCTTTAAGATTGAAACATCAACTTTATTAATTGCCATCATTGTCATACAATATGCAATAATAAAATGTTTCTATCTATTGGCAATATATGAAATAGCAGTTCTCAACTCTATTTCGTGCCCTTTAGGCTGAAATAAACTGAAAGATACTCCTATCTATGGCCGCAACACTTGCTCCAATGATGGGTACATCTTTCTTGGTCCTTTCACAAAGGCCATCACTTCTTTGCGGATATTGCATATCATATATGACATATCCATATCTTGGTATCATATACCTCGGATAAAGAAGTGGTTCATTTCATGATACCTTAGGTGGAGATTTCCATCCCCTCCTTCATCTTCTTTTGTTCTTCCAGATATAGAGGGCAATCCCTCATACACCCTTTCCCCATGTGCCTTGAGGCTGAAGACGGCTTGGATTGCTGGCTAGCATCAGAACACTTCTTTGCTTTGCCCTTGTCCTTGCCCTTAAGACTTACCTTTTCTTTGATCACATCAAAGATTATGGTTTGTCTTTCTTCATCTTTGCCTCTACTATCCTCAACATGTCTAACAACTCTGTCAACGCTTGTCAAAGTTGTTCATGTTGTAGCTTATCATGAATTGTATGATTCTCACAACATTTGCAGTATCATACCAATAGCCAACTCTTGGATCAGAGGGAATCCTTCTTAATCAGATTTTCCACATACCCAATCATATTGAGTGTGTGAATACCTTACTGGATCTCCTTCTGTCATGACATACTAGGACAGCGTCTTGGAGACATCATATGTCTCATGTTGTCTCTGCAACTCATAGTTCAGAGAACACAACATCAAGCACTCCTCATCAATGTCATCCTCAGTATGTTTCCATAAGCATACTTTCAGCCATTGATGTGGTGGGATCGAGTTCATCTGGTTCTGGTATACTAGGACTTAGAGCTTTTGCTCTTTGATTGAGAACACTTCTCATCGTCCTAACCAATCGTGGAATTATTCCCATTAAATTTGTTGATCTCAAAGACCGATCGCAAATAAAGTGATTTGTTGATTAACCATTTATTTTAACAAAAGGAAATATATGCAATTTTTAGTCCAAAAACTCATTTTTGACTTGTTTGATTGATTTGAAAAGTTGACGATAAAATTAGGTCTTTAATTAATTATCGCTCCCACTATTTTACTTCAAATTGATAGCCCTCACCATCAATTCGGAAGATTGCAGCGTACAACCTTCTAGTGGGCAAGATCCTAAAATCCTCTAAGTCATGAGTCAGCTTTGGCTGATCGCCCACAACTTAGATCTCTCAGGTAGGCAACTTTTGCCAATTGCATCATATGCAACTCTTGTTGAATGGACATGCACAACTCCTTGCCATGAACATTCCTTGCCTCTGGGCTTAGACGCTCTAAGAATCACCAGTTAAGTCTAACCCAAAAGCCGACACGGTAGAACATGCACCCTGCTTTGGCAGAACCTACATGTCTACCCTTCACACTTCCACAAGATAGACGGCGCACCACGCTTTGGCATAACCTACGCTTGGTCGATCGAGCTTTTCATGTGTGCCGCTAATGGAAGGCATATAAGACTTAATATTTTAATGAGGGATTTGGTTTTATATACATATACATATCCAATCACCACAATACATAGTACGTATCATATACATGCTATATCCCACAGAAAACATGCACAAACGATAAAAAGCGATGATTATGGCCATCCTAATGTGATTCCTCGAGCCAAGAGGAATCACGGTCATCTAGGTCAACATCACATGCAACCTGTACAAGATGAACATCTGTGCCTTGCCATACGAGTTGATCAACTCATCACATGAATGATCTGTACTCTCCAGCCGGTCATCTGGGTGCCACCAGCCGATCGGTTGGCTCCTCCAACTGATCGGTTCTCCTGGTCATCATGCATCTCGTCATGTCCGCCACCCACTCGTCTCGCTCCTCGAACCGGTCATCAACCGATCGGTTCACTCCTTGAACCGACCGTCTGGAACGTCAACCGATCGGTTCACGCCTTGAACCGATCATTTCAGCTATCGTCTTGATGTCCGCTGGTCTTCGACATAACAGGAAATAAAAATCTATCCTATTTATTACATTGCTTTAAAAAAGGGAAACCCCGAGTTACATTCGAGGGGAGCAAAGGTAGGAAAGAATCTCGAATTATTTCGAGTTACATCAGGAATAAGAGAGGGAAGATCGGTGCGCAGACTGAGATGCAAGCAACCACAAACAACCAATCACAGATAGGGGTTTATAGGCCATAATCATGCTACATACATCCACCACAAAACTCGTTTAAGGGCGACGCGTATCGAGTGCATTAATAATACATATCATATATGTAATTAGGGATTTGTGGATTCAGGATTGGACATGCATAAAGCCGATATTATTCGCATCGCATGCAATAAATAAAGGCGACAAATCAAAATTGATCATATCGATATTCTTAAAATATAGAGCAGTTGACGTGGCTCTGATACCACTGTTGGGTTTTAGGGGAGACAGAGAAGGCAGCGGAAACAAAAAAAATTTCTCCCCCAACCCATACTGAGGAAACGCGTCAACGTCTATATAATAGGAAAAGATGGTTTATGGAATCATACCTTGTCCCGAGGCTTGCTCGGCGACAATACCTCGCGCAATGCGCGGTCTTCAACTCCGGTCTTGGACGGCGTCTGTGCAGCTCCTGGTCGCACCGGGACTGACGACTCCTCCTCCTACCGGACTGTCAGATGACAGTTGTCCTCCTGAGCGGCAGTGTCCTCCCGCCTCTGTAGTAGTCCACACGGACCACCTGGAACTCCACACTCCTTGTCCCACAAGGAAGTGGAAGGAGTCGCACCCTCCTGTTGACGTACTAGTTGCCAACACACTCTCCTGCTACCAGTTGCAACTGTAGTTGTCCTTCCCTTGCTGCACCTCCCTTTTGCGGGAAGCACTTGCTCGGGATCTCTCACGGTTACCAAAACCAGAGAGAACGACAACTTCGCAAAGCAACCGGCTTGCATTGAGTTGTACTTTGAGAAGCCCCCAATACCCCTATATATAGGCGGGTCATGGGATAGGGTTCTCTGTGCCCGGCAATACGGGACTAAAGCAGGAGTAGAAGGGTTCGAGAATTTTCCACAAAAAGCAACCGGTTCGCAACTTGAAATGATCGGTTCACAACTGAACCGATCGGTTCGGCCATTGAGCCGATCGGTTGGACCTGAGCCGATCGTTTGGGGCACTCCAACCGATCGGTTGGTACCCTGAACCGATCGGTTCATAGTCCTAATTCGGCTCAAAAAGACTTTCTTTGTTTCTTTCCGACATGACTTTCCCAACTGGTCGGTTGCACCAGTTGAGCTGATCGGTTCAACTCTTGAACCGGTCGTTTCAACCTGGCATGAGCCGATCGGCCTGGACACTCCAGCCGACCGGTTCAGCACCTCAGCCGACCGGTTCATCACATGAGCCGATCGGTTGGGAGCACAGGTTGGGCAAAATCAGTCAATTGCGATTTCAATCAATCCGATACTCCAATCAATGCGTCCAACACCTTGAACCATATGATATTGAGCTATCGACTGATTGAGTGTTTAATTGAACTACTAAACTCCTTTAGTAATCAATCTAAACATTTCTTTGTGGACAAAACTCCTCTTCCAGGTCAAATCCTATGTGTGTGACCCTGCAGGTCCATTTCACGTTGGCAGTGAAAGTCCATAACACTTATGACTTCACAAGCAAAGAGCGGTGCCTAGTCACACATCAGTGCTACCCAAGTGAAAGTAGAAAGTTGGAGAACAACTTTCATCCTACAATCCGTGAATGGTGTTACAGTGAATGTATAATTCCTTTGTCACTGATATCCCGAATGAACTCAAGGCATGGAACAGTCATCCTGTCAACGTTCATTCACTTTCTTGATCTCAGAGTAGATTGAAGGAGATATGTATGACATCAATATCGCATACTGATTCACACATGCGTGCGCACGCCTATCTCAATCCTACTCATCAAGTGGCCTTGGATATCAAACTCCCTCAGGAGGGACAAATCCCATATCTATCACTCACCCCTCAAAAGCCCCATGTGTCAAAGCCACCCAATCATCACCTTTATAACAACCCATGTTTCAGGACTGCGTTTGATGATGTCAAAGTGTGCCCAACGACATGTGTTGAGTGTAGTGATTTCAGGTCAAAGAATCACACTCACCACCATCACTGTGAGTACTGACTGTGACTACCATCTCATGGTTCCATGTGTCAAACTCACGGTGGGTCTGTCCGGTACCTTGTTCTCTAACAAGTACCTATGTGTTTGGTTTGATATCTCTATATCATGACTAATGAGATTCTGTCATCAACCAACACCACAATCTAGTCTTGTGTATCATTGCTGTCTATCTACCTTCCACAATGACATCCGACTAGGGACATGACAAGAATGTACAAACTCTTAGCATCCGTATGATCTCATCGTTCAGGTCATGAACCTGAAGGCATACGTCATTGAGTACTGTCATTCTCTAGACATTCAAATCTGTTCTATCACTATCTCATATGACTGAACCAGAAAGAATTGGAAGCTTGCCTTTGATGTTTATCAAATCAATCTTAATGTATCCCACCAATCATCCCATGATTGGCTCTCAGGGCATACATACCAACACCTTCTTCATAGGAGGAGAAGAAGACTTTCTGCTAAGCGCATCAGCTACCACGTTTGCCTTAACATGATGATACTCAATGGTGCAATCATAATCATTGATCAACTCCATCCAGCGACGATGTCGCATGTTCAGCTCACTCTGCGAGAAGATGTACTTCAATTTCTTATGATCTGTAAAGATCTGACACACTTCCCCATAAAGATAATGTCTCCAAATCTTTAATGCATGGACCACTGCTTCCAGCTCCAAATCATGTATCGGATAGTTCTCCTCGTGTTTCTTAATTTGTCGCGAAGCAAAAGAAACTACATGATCTTCCTGCATCAGCACACATCCTAGGCCTTTCTTGGAAGCATCGTAGAAAACAACATAGCCTTTCCCAGGCTCTGGCAACACTAACATTGGAGCACTAGTCAACTTCTCCTTCAAACTTTGGAAAGCTTACTGACAACGATCATCCCAAACAAAAGGTACATCCTTTCTGGTCAATTTTGTCAACGACAACGCGATAACATTGTAGTTCCTTATAAACCTCTGGTAGTATCCTGCTAAACCCAGAAAACTAAAAACTTCAGTTGGCGTCTTCAATTGCTCCCAATCTGTAACTGACTCTACCTTCTTGGGGTCCACTCTAACTCCTTTTGCAGATATCACATGACCCAAGAAAGTCACTTCCTTCAACTAGAACTCACACTTACTAAACTTGACATACAACTGATGTTGGCGTAGAAGAGTCAACACTTGTCGAAGATACTATTCATGCTCTTGACTGTCCCAACTATAGATCAAGATTTCATCTATAAAAACTATAACAAACTGATCTAGAAATGGACGGAACACCCTGTTCATCATATCCATGAATGCAGCAGGTGCATTGGTTAGCCCAAACGACATAACCACGAACTCAAAGTGACCATACCTTGTCCTAAAAGCTGACTTTGGTATGTCCTCATCCTTAATTCTTAACTGATGATATCCAGACCGTAGATCGATCTTTGAGAACACTATAGCACCACGCAACTGATCAAACAGATCATCTATCCTCGGTAACAGGTACTTGTTCTTGATCGTAACTTTGTTCAACTGCCGATAATCTATGCACAAACGCATCGATCCATCTTTCTTCTTTACAAACAAGACTGGAGAACCCCATGACGATATACTCGGTCTGATGAAACCTTTATCCAGCAACTCTTGTAACTGCTTCTTCAACTCTACCATCTTGGCTGGAGCCATCATTTACGGCGTCTGAGCAACTGGTTGTGTTCCTGGCACCAGATTGATGTCAAAGTCAATCTCTCAAGGTGGGAAAACATCGGGGAACTCATCGGGAAACACATATGCAAACTCTCGGATAACATGCACCTCCTCAACGCTAGGACCTTTTGCCTTGGTATCCACAACATGAGCTAAGAATGCCTTACATCCTTACTGCAGCAACTTCTCTGCCACCATAGCTGATACTAAACATGTCAGAAGGATTTTTCTATCTCACTGGAAGATCCACTTCTCGCTATCATCATCAAACACTACTTGCTTGGAACCACAGTCCAACACAACCTTATACTTCTCTAAGGTATCCATTCCAAGGATCACGTCGAATCCATGCATATCAAGTGGTATAAGATCAACTTGTAAACTGTGTCCCGAAAAGGATAGAATACAGGACGGACACACTTCTCGAAGCATCGAGGAACCATCAAGAGGGGTTTCTAACAACAAGCTATCTTTCTTATAGCTCACCGGTAAAAGACAGCTATCAAGCATACTACATGTGATAAAAGAGTGCGTAGCAGGGTAAACCAGAACATATATAAAGCAACAAGAAGACAAATCAGAATGAAATAACTCCATTTGACCTGCTGACACGAATTTACTGTGCGTAAAATGCAAGTGCACACGCCAAAGTAATATAGGCCTTTGTGAGGCCCGAGTCGAACTCAGGGAACATATTTTCGGTAGACTACTACTAACTATTCACGATCAGCTAGACCGATTAAAATGGTTTGAGAGTTGATTTAAAAAGAAAAGAAAAATAAAAGAAAGCAAAACAATCAGTTAAATGGTTGGTTTAATCAATTAAAGATGGAATATTTAGGATTGCAGTTTCACCACATGTTCTCATTGTACTCATTCCTACACAATTATCCTAATTTGTCTCCTATTCCAGGTAGTGGCCTATAGTCAGAATTGTTTGCTATCGCGATACAATTCACTACCTAAATCTAGGTCAGTTCCATGGTAGTAGTAACCTATACCCTAAATTAGGTGCATGAAGATTAAACTCTGGGTTTCCACCATTAACTGTACATCACCTTGTTCAAAGGATTTATTTGTTAATGTGATTATCGTCTCTTTTCAACCGTTAATTCCTCTTTCAAAGTAATTAAAGGCATTAGATTATCATTAGAGTGGTCAATCATAATGATATAATTGAGAAAATGACATCATGCCACAAATTTAAGAGACAAATTATGGAAAACTATGTAAAAAGTATCATACAACGATTACTCGGGCTACTCTCGGTCCTAAAGATAAAGGGGATTAGCCCCGCATGTTCATCTCAATGAAAAACAACATGAGGAAAGGAGAAAACATGGAGAAAATGTGGATAGGTGTTGTGTAACCCCTGAACGGAGAAGATATGGGCGTTCCTTGGCATGGGGTGAACGTTCTACAGCCTTCCGGCAGTGGAAAACATCTTCTGCGGCTCTCAGAATGATCGGGGGGTAGCTCTCAGCTCTGTTCTTCTCTCCTCCCTTTCTTGAGACTTCTCCGGTGGCTAATGATGTGATCTCTTGCTTTGGGCCGCCTTAATTAGGTATATGCACCACTTTAGGTCGCCCAAAAATCATCACCGTCTGATTACACACAATCTTTAGCAAAACCTCATCTGACGGTGTCGATACCATCGATGCGGGTCGATGGTATTGACCTGCATAAGTGATAACACCAGTTTTTGTGACGTTTTTGCCCTTTATTTTTTTTATCAAAACTGCCCTTTTCTGCTATTTTCCTCTATTTTATTAGCACTTTCACAATAATTGTCCAAACAATGCTCTTAATCCAATTTTCCTATCTATTGTAGAGTTTTCCTCATTTTGGGGCAATAAGGCCGCTCCGGCCCATGAATAAGTCCAAGCCTGTCTCGGCCTCCCTGACGCCCAATACAACCCCTACCCGACAAGGGTTGGGTGACACAAAGACTCTCGACAAAGAGGTGTCGTGCGAGAAGAAGCTGACAAACGACACGCCTTCTACCCGACAGGGAGCCCGGCTCGCCCCGACAACCCAACTTGTCGGGCGACACAGCCACCCACCGGCAGGCGCGCCGCCCGTCACGTGACCGATAGCAGACACCTCCGTGCCAGGCTATACCTGTATCATCCGTCCATCGACCGACGCTTAAGGGGGCCAGGTGGCGCTTCGAGCACCATAACTCCTCCTGGCCAGCTGACTATAAATATCAACTACAGGGAGCCGAAAAGACAGTTCAGAGTTTTAGGATTCAGATAGTTGGGAGTTGAGCTATCTTCTGAGGAGACTGGGAGAGCATACGTGTCGTGCCCCAGTGCTTGTCTCAGGCGACACTAGGTGAGCTTCTCCTCATCCCGAGAGGGAGGGGACAGTTCACTTAGGACCGTCCCGGGCGACACTGCGGGCCGATATCGGCCGACGTAGATGAGCGACACAAGTGCCCGACAACAACAATGCGTAGCTCTTAGCCCGACACGATATCAAACCGATACGCTTAGCTTGTCGAGCGTTCCGCCTGAGAGGGTGTGCCGCCCGACATGAGCATATCGGCCAGGGTCCTTGAGCGATACAGTCGACAGTTGGTGCGTTCCGCCCGAGAGGGTGTGCCGCCCGACACCTCTGTATCGGGCCAGGCCTCTGACCGATATCGGGCAGGAGAGCTACAGGACCCTGTCGTCCTTCTACATCAAGGAGGCGACACCTATCTTTACTTTCTGTCATTTAATTCATTACTTATGCATTGTAATTAAGACCCTTTATTTGTCTATGGAAATAGAAGATGCTTAATTACTTGTTGCTATATGCTTGGTGCACAATGTTGGATGACTGCTATGTTTGATATCCGAACTCTAGCTTGCATGTTTGGATCACGTTTCGCTTAGCTAACGAATCGTGTTTTCCCATCGCAACAACTTTGAGAGTTGTGTTGTGGCTCTAGTGTTTGGTCTAATTCTGGAGTACGAGAGTGCCTGGAACGGAGATGCTTTAGTGACCTTTCCACTCTAATTTTAGTCTAGTGACCTCGAGAGGGGCACTGATGCCTTGTTAGAGGTACCCGCTTCGAGAGGAGGGGTACATGACTGGTTCTACCGCCGCTTGTCTTACCAGAGTTTTATCCTTCGTACCTCGCTTTAGCTCGAGCAATATCTTTCTATTTCTGTTGCATGAAAACCCCTAAAAAAATCTAAATGACTAAAACCTTAAATCTTTCTAGTAGCTCCACTTGGAGATAGTTTTCTTTGTTTTATTTGTGACATCTTACTGCTTCCCTTTTTGGAAATTTATCTCTCTTTATACCTACCGGAGTGTAGCGTGTCGATTCCGTGTTCTCAACACGACCCCCCTTGTCCCCGTGTTCGACCCCGTATATCTACTTCGACCCCGTAAACAAAGTTGCGGGGGCCTAGAAGGATTCAGGATTATAAATGTAAAAGCTCGACTACCTCAAATCTGCCTCCAATTTTAGGACGCGCGATTTAGGCCGGTCAACTTTTTGGCGCCGTTGCCGGGGACAAGGCAAAAATGGTACTGTTGACGAATCTGAATCCACTAACTACACTCCTGTGCCTCAAGCTTAGCAATGAGCTTGACAACACTCTTTTTCCCCTTTACTATTATTCTTTGCTTGAAATTAATAGATTTATCTTCTAAACTTGATTCCCCGTGCCAATAATAGGTACTCAGAAGGACGGTGATCTGTTCCACTGAGCACCAACTCCAACCGTCATGCCGCCTCGCATTGAGCCACCCCATTCCGAAGGCGAACGCCAAGGGAGGAGGCCTGATTCGCCCCCGCCTGAAGGCAACGACAGGTACGACGGTGACCATCAACAAGAAGATCCAGACTCAGGGGAGTACGAAGAGGGCCATCACCGACACAGACGCCGTCACTGTCAGAGGCAAAGAAGAAATCGGAACGATCAGGAACAATGCCGGGGAGAGAGTGACAGTGACGAATCGGAAGAGGAAGAAAAGACACTTAGGGAGTTGGCATCCTCAAAAGCCAACAACTCCAGGTGTCCTGTCGTCACTCTGCGGTTCAATGCGGCCAACTTCGAGCTTAAGCCTTCTGTCATTTCTATGATCCAAAATAAGAGTTTTAGAGGGAGCTCCAAGAATGACAATCCATATCATCACCTGGATGCTTTTAAGAATATTTGTGACACAATTAAGATGAGAGGTGTTCCCCAGGAGGTGATATATTGCAAGGGCTTCATCTTTTTACTGGAAGACAAGGCACTATCTTGGTACCTCGGGGTACCCCACCAGTCTCTGAATGGGTGGGGAGCGTTAGCTGACGCGTTTGTGAATAAGTTCTACGCCATTGAAAGGACAGTTAGAAATCAGCAGAAGATAACATCCTTCATGCAAAAGCCGAATGAAAGCCTCCATGATGCCTGGGAGCGATTCCAGGAGTACCTGAGAGATTGCCCCCATCACAACTACAAGAAGGGTTTCCTCATCACCACCTTCTACAACGGCTTGACTCCCGAAGACAGGGTGTCACTGAACGCGGCCGTGGGTAGTGACTTCCTGGGGACGAAGGCGAAGAAGTCTGAAATGATTATCAAGAATATGGCTGAGTTGATGGCAGGTGTTGAGTTCGACCGGTCAGATAGAGGACAAATAGAGAAGGTAGGTGAAGGGTCCACCCTTGAATCTAAGGCGCTGGAGGCAATCACCTCACAGATCCAGAGGATTTCTACGGATGTAAAACAGTTGCGAGAAGCTGGTGGGAAGGGGAAGAAGCAGGTAGAAAAAGTAATGAAATGTGTAACATGCAGAGAAGGTGGCCATGGGGTAGATAACTGCATCTACACCCGGCCAGAAGCATCAAGCGATACCGAGTCTGAGGCAGAAGAGACTGAAAATGTCTCTTTTGTAAACTTCAGAAGACCGGACCACCCTGGTTTCAGCTATGGGAACAAGGATACAGCTGAGAATTCTCATCAGCTGCATAACTCCACTAAGCCACCCCAAGCTTTCGAAAAGAGGGGAGGAACTGGTCAGTATGCTAGAAATTCCCCCTTCCAGCAGAACAAAGGTAATTTCCAAGGTCAAGGCAAGTACCAGGGATCAGCTAAAGAACAAGGACGGAACCAGGCTTCGAACCAAGCAGATGTGGTGGGACAGTTGTTTGATTTTTCAAAAAAGCAGGACACTATCAACAACCAATTGGCGCAGAGTGCGCTATCAAATTCAGGTGTGTTGAACTCATTGCAGGTCCAGTTGGCGGATATGCAGACGCATCAACGCCAGATTGACCAACAATTAGCTCAAATGGCCGAACTGATGAAGAATCCCTTAAGAAAGATATCGTCAAACACCGAACCTGTGAAGAGGCCAGGGCTGTGACAGATGGAAGGCCGAGATCAAGTTGCAGAAAAGGGATGATGCTGGCATATAAGGAGTAAACTGGAGCCGTCAAGCTGGAGACGATAACTGCAACGCTTCTCGGGAGGCAACTTGAGCTTTACTTTAGTTTATTTCTTAGAATAGGATTGCAATTTACTCTCCTGCAGAACAAACATTACGAACATTTGGTATGTAATAAGGCCTGAGGTGGTGCATGCGCCACATGCACTGACTCTTATGTTTTGTGGGCCACCGCCTTAGTTTTATTAACCGGGATGGGTAATACCATCTGAGGCAGGGAGCTTAGTCCTAGGCCAATGATGTTTTACTCATCAGCCGCAGCTTAACTCGTTTTGTTTTCACGATTCACAGGGTGGAAACCCAACCAGCGCTTTGAATGCACCCTTATCAGGCGGTGGGGCTTCGTGGAGCACAACACTCGTGCCGGCGGTTGGGCTTGCCGGCTTATGCGTTGAAGCTGACAGTCGACGTGCATCCGTGGTTCAACTGTTTAGTCGCTATAAAAGGAAAGTGAGTTTTACTGTGTCGGGTTCCTTACCTTGCTATTTTTACACTCCCGTGTCGAGCGAGAGAACTTGTGCTTCTGCTCCCTTGTCGTGCAAGACTGCAATTCTCTTGTGTCGCCCGATAGCCCAGATCACAGCGAGGTATAGCCCGACAGATCGTGTCGGCCGACACGCTTCTTTTCTTGTTACAAGTAGTTTATCGGTCTCAAGTTTCCTTCGCTGAGCAGTCGTGTCGCCCGATATGGGTGTCATGCGGGGTATCTTTGATTCACGTTGCCTGATGTCGGGCGATAGCCGTGTCGCCCGATGTTGCATCGCGTCGCCTGTTTTTGTTATCGGCCGACATGCTGTTTTTCTTTAATAAGAATGTATCGGGCACCTTGTCTTATCGCCCTCGTAACGCCCGTCACGCCTTTCTTTTTGAGCGACAGACCTGATGCACGTTCACCGCCATTCCGACCTATCTTTATCGCGTGATTGAATCTTTCGACGTATCGGGCGATACCAATCTCTTGTCTCGGGCACAGGGCTTCGCTGCTGAAACCAGTGTGTCACCCGATACAGGAGTGTCGGGCAGTTTTTGTACAGGATAATACAGGGTCACACGTCTATCCTTTATTATATTTCTTCGAAAGGCCAACATATTTAATCAAGATATTTCTTTTGTTGAGTTACAGAGATGGCCCGCATTAAGATGACCGCTGTCCCAGTCGACGAGCAAGGCAGGAGAGTCTACCCTGAGACTGCTGTTGAAGGGCAGGCTTCCAGACACAAGCGCCCGAACCCAGGACAGGCTGGGACATCGGGGACAAAGAAGAAGGTAAGGGTTGGAGAAGCTATGACCCCAGTACCAGCACCAACACCACTTGCAACAACGCCAACACCAACAACAGAACTCTCGGAATCCTTTTCGGGGAGTTTCGAGCCAAGAGACGATGAGCATGCTCGCCTCTATGCTGAGCTGGTACCCAAGATGTACAAGCCAAGTAGGTTCTGCCATAGAGCCTCGTTTGATGAGCTTGGGATCGTGAAGAGGCTGAAGAGCATCCTTGCGGCAGTAGGACTAAAGAAGATCTGCTTCAGCCGGACTTCTTCGTACACCAAGCTGACCATGGAGTTCATGTCCTCTCTCCGCCGGGTGAGGAATTCAGCAGCAGAGAAAGAAAAATTCGGCGGGCCAGACAGACTACAGGCCCGACTGTACAATTCGGAGCACGCCATCTCCGAAAAGCTCTTAAACGAGATCTTCTCTTCCAGCGAGGAAGAGAAGAATCAGATGGACAACGGTGAGAGGATCAACGAGGAAGACGAGTTCAATCCCATGGTGTTTTGGGGCAGGCTTACCGGCGAATCTTCATTTAAGTCGGGAGCAAAGGTCCTGGCAGTACACTCCTGCTTCTGGAGGATCGTACACAAGCTGGTGGCATGCTTGCTGTTCAGCAAGAACGAATCCAGCAACATCTACACGGAAGAGCTCCATGTCATGTGGCATATTATGGAGGGCCGAGTGATCAACCTCAGTCGGTTCTTGCTGAACAGGTTGCATCCAATGAAGGAGGTCACTAAGGAGTACTGCATGGGCGGCATTATCAACCTCATCGCAGTAGGACTCGGGTACCCGTTCGAGCCGTGCAGCCATACTAGAACACAAGGCGATGAGGTGTTTGACACCAAATATCTGATGAGGACCAACATCATCAGGAAGGAGAGGGGAAGTTTCTTCTACAAGTTTTCAAGGAAGGACATACTCCTTCCCCTTCCTCACTGCGCCAACTATGACAAGGAGAAGTTGGTCTTCACCACCGTCGAGATCGAAGATATAGCTAATAACACGACTACCACCACCACAATCAGGGCCACAGAGAGGCCAGCCCCAGAACTATCGGCGACAACTGCTGATCAAGCTGTCATCGCTCCAACCATACCAGCCACCGCACCAACAACGACAGTGGTGGCTGAGAAAGAGCCGGTGATTGTTGAAGTCACCGGGATGGAAACTTCGGGATCTTCCGAGGAAGAGACAACCGCAGTTCCCATCCGTGTTTCTAAAACTGCAGAGGCGGGAGAGGAGCTTCAGCAGGGCAATAACAACGTGATGTTCGACGAGATCATGAGGGAACTCAAAAGAACACCATCCCTACCGCCAAAGTCCCCACCTGCAGCAGTCGAGGAGATCGCCGATAGTGCAGAGGTGGAGCAAAGTCCGCCCTCACCGCGGCCATCCCCAATCAGAAGAGAAGGCAAGGCGGCAGCAACTGAAAAAGCACCGACTCCCCGCCTAGCGACATCTGGTTCGCGAACGATTTTCATAGATTCTACCTCTCCGGGTGGACCTTCACGCGGGCTATATGTCGTGAGGACAGAAGGGAGATCCACCGGACCCCCTCCGTCACTCGGAAAGATGCTCGGAAACGAACTCGACGATCTACGGGAGGTAACAACCATCAACTCTGCTACTTGTACCTCCCTGACCCGCAAACTTGCATCTTTTCAAGACAAGCAGGACAACCACGAGATCAGGCTGAACAACCAAGAGAACGAGCTGCTGGCTCTAGCAAGCATACCCGGCGGACTAGAGGCCTTAAATGCAACAATGCAGTAGGTTCTCCAACGGCTTGACAGGCTCGAGGAGAGGATGAACAGAAGTGATGACCATCCGCGCCGAAGGCAGCCGAGACGGTTTCCGTCACCTCCTAGCCAGAGCCCTAGTCCCTCTTCTTCAGGTTCCCCCTTGGGAACGGCATCCCCATCCTCCTCCTCTAGCGGGCGATCATCAACGCCCGAGGACGGGACACAACAAGGATCTGCCGAAGGGTCTCCCAACAGACATGAGAGCTCTTTGGGTTTGAGAGATGCTAACGTCTCCATCCCCCTGAATGAAGTTGAAGATGATGGCGCAGACATCAGCATAGAGGAAGACTCGTCTGATGAGTCCGAGGGAGAGGTGGGGGATGTCTACACAGTAAATAACAGACATCCACCCCTAGGAAAGCGCTTGTTTGCGGACAAATTCCGTGAGCCGTCCGAGATACCCTCCTTCGACATGGTCGACTTTGATAGAAGAGCCGTTGGGAACCTGACGATCAGAGACCAGAAGCTGCTGAATAAGGTCTTGAGGTCGCATGCCAATGAAGAAGACGTCGTCTGGAGCGACTTCTACCTCTCCCTACGACAGGGAGATCTTCGGAAGATGTTCCGCACGCCGGCTGTCATTGGCAAATGAGTGTTCAGGGTCCTAGAGAACGCAATAATAGAGAAGATCGATAGCAGGATAGGTCGAAGACAAATATACACAGCCACCCCGACCTTGGCAAGAAGGTTGATGAAGGGAGATCAAGACTCCCGTGCGGTGGTCGACATGCTGCAATACGTTGAAGAGCATAGACCAAATCTGGTGTTGGCCCTGTACAAGCATCACGACGTGTGGTTTCTCTGTGTGGCGGACATCAGAAACCACAACGTCCAGCTGCTGTGTTGCAGCAAGGATGAAGTACCACACTCCGGGGGTATTTTCTTCCGCCCGGAGGACGGACAGTTGAAACGCCTGCCAATACGCCTGCTACGAGCTTTAAAGCAAGGAATCCAACGTCTTCAAGGACCTTGGAACTACTTCGCTATCAGAGACCTCCCCGAACAGGAAGAAGAGGGGAGCGGAAATAGCGCTATCGCCATCTTGGGTAACATTGAAGCGCTCAACTCAATCGGAAACTTAGGAGTCCTCAGAGGCATGTCCTTTTATCAGCACAGGGGCATCTACGCCATGCTCCTAATCAAGGACAAGCGCTATTTCCGGGACGCAGGTGTGCCGGAGCAGCTGCTGGACAGTGATGTAGAGGAAGATTCTTCTCGATCCAGCGGCCCAGAAGAAAAAGAAGAAGAGATAGCAACCGAAATTCATGGGGCGGGCAAGCAGCTAGCAATTCTGAAGAAAGTGCATGGGGAGGAAGACACTGCTTTGCCCGAAGCTTATGAAGGGCAGATCAAAAACTTCAACCGCTTTTCGTGTTCAACTCTCACACAGGAGCAGGTCAACATCATCCAGAAGAAGCTTGCTGACTCAGCCCCCTTAGATGTTGCTTTTCAGACAGGAGATGTCATAGTCCCGACAGATGATCTAAGGGACATGGTGAAGGAAGGAGGGTGCTTGGCTGTAACAGTTGCATCCGCTTACATCCAATATATACAGCCAAGGCTAGAACATGCATATATAACCCATCCTTTGCTTTTCAACGATATCTGCCTCGCCGACGAAATAGGAGAAAAGAAGATGTTCCTGCAAGAATTGAAGGACGGCGTCACAGGCACTATCTTTCTGCCTATTGTGCATTTCAATCATTGGATGCTCCTAGCGATGTATACTCGGCAACGAGCAGGCATTTTCTACAACAACTCGAATAGCAACAAGAACCATCTCGTGCCGTGTACATCAGAACCTTTGGCACCCGTCGAACGCTTAGTTTGAAAATATTACGACGAACTGTCAAAGATGATTGAACTGTTCCTGGACAAACAGGGAGGCAAATGGCACGAACTCCAGTTCTTCCACCGCAGTCTGCAGCAAATTCCTTTATCCAACGACTGCGACATCTTCGTCCTGGAATGGATAGCAAGTGAAGCAACGCCTGACCAGCTTCACCACGCAAGATATCATAGCAAACGAGGAGAATACATGTATGAACTCCTATCTAATGCAGGTGCAACCTCACTGGATTAAACATTACCTCACCTATTTACTTCACAACCCTGAGGACAGAGTGTGGAGTAAGTTTGGGGGGGGGGTACCATGTACCAGTGAGGGAGGTACAAAAATCCTCTGATCTCTCTGACTTAAATTCCTTATTCTTTTGTTCTTTGTCCTTTTGTTCTTTCCTATATCATGTGTACATATATATGTTTATACCAAATTTTTTGAAAATTTTGAAAATTTTGCTTATTTGTTCCCATGCATATGTACAAAGTCGTTATATCAGTAAAAACCCTGATGCAACTGCTTGCCAAGTTTATTTTCTTTGTGCTGAATGTGACGCAAGTCATGTTATATCTTTTTGATAATGCTGCTTCAAACGAACAAAAGAATATGTTTTGTCATGCCAAAAATTTTGAAAAATACAATAATCTCGCAAACAGTTAAGAGACGAGTATGGAGAAGGAAAAAGCTACCCAAACAGCAGGAATCTCTTTGTTCCCCTTACCCAACAAAAATCCCAAAAGAGAGAGAAGCCTTATGAGCGTGAATAAAAGCATGAGAGTTATGCCCAATAAAAGAAAAAGAAAAAAATATATATATACACCTCTTGTTTTCCAAAAGTACCCATGCGGGGCAGTGGTACGTAGGATGTGAAATCACTGATCTAAAGCCAACTGGCTTGGAATGCAAGGACCACTTGCCCGCTAACGGACCCTTACCTGGATGGACTGATGGGAGACAAGAATGAAAAACCCAAAAAGCCTTAGCCTACCCCTATACACAACTTTCTGCCCCAAAAATAAAGTTGTTTGGTGTGTAAGCTAACTTCGGAATCATACAGCAAAGTCTCACTGAAGCTGTAGAGAAAAATCTTACTTAAACAGTAAGGCAGGAAAAACCAAGTCTTTTGTTCGTATTGAGATAGCATTATCTTTAAGGCATTACGATCTTTGTTTCACTTTTTGAACAAAAAGCTTATCTGAGCAAAAAGAAGCATCACAAAATATAGTTTAAATATTGATTGAGGACAATCAAAACGCTAAGTTTGGGGGAGTTGATAACACCAGTTTTTGTGACTTTTTGCCCTTTATTTTGTTATCAAAACTACCCTTTTTTGCTATTTTCCTTTATTTTATTAGCACTTTCGCAATAATTGGCCAAACAATGCTCTTAATCCAATTTTCCTATCTTTTGTAGAGTTTTCCTCATTTTTGGGCAATAAGGCCGCTCCGGCCCATGAATAAGTCCAAGCCTGTCTCGGCCTCCCTGACGCCCGATACAACCCCTACCCGACAAGGGTTGGGCGACACAAAGACGCTCGACAAAGAGGTGCCGCGCGAGAAGAAGCTGACAGACGACACACCTTCTACCCGACTCGCCCCAACAACCCAGCTTGTCGGGCGACACAACCACCCACCGACAGGCGCGCCGCCCGTCACGTGATCGATAGCAGACACCTCCGCGCCGGGCTATACTTGTATCGGTTGTCCATCGACCGACGCTTAAGGGGGCCACATGGCGCTTCGAGCACCATAACTCCTCCCGACCAGCTGACTATAAATAGCAGCTACAGGGAGCCAAAAAGACAGTTCAGAGTTTTAGAATTCTGACAGTTGGGAGTTGAGCTATCTTCTGAGGAGACTGTGAGAGCATATGTGTCGTGCCCCAGTGCTTGTCTCGGGCGACACTAGGTGAGCTTCTCCTCATCCCGAGAGGGAGGGGACAGTTCACTTAGGACCGTCCCGGGCGACACTACGGGCCGATATCGGCCGACGTAGATGAGCGACACAAGTGCCCGACAACAACAATGCGTAGCTCTTAGCCCGACACGATATCAAACCGATACGCTTAGCTTGTTGAGCGTGCTGCCCGAGAGGGTGTGCCGCCTGACATGAGCGTATCGGCCAGGGTCCTTAAGCGATACAGTCGACAGTCGGTGCGTGCCGCCCGAGAGGGTGTGCCGCCCGACACCTCTTTATCGGGCCAGGCCTCTGACCGATATCGGGCAGGAGAGCTACAACACCCTGTCGTCCTTCTACATCAAGGAGGCGAAACCTATCTTTACTTTCTGTCATTTAATTCCTTACTTATGCATTGTAATTAAGACCCTTTATTTGTCTATGGAAATAGAAGATGCTTAATTACTTGTTGCTCTATGCTTGGTGCACAATGTTGGATGACAGCTATGTTTGATATCCGAACTCTAGCTTGCATGTTTGGATCACGTTTCGCTTAGCTAACGAAACATGTTTTCCCGTCGCAACAACTTCGAGAGTTGTGTTGTGGCTCTAGTGTTTGGTCCGATTCTGGAGTACGAGAGTGCCTGGAATGGAGATGCTTTAGTGACATTTCCACTCTAATTTTAGTCCAGTGACCTCGAGAGGGGCACTGATGCCTTGTTAGAGGTACCCGCTTCGAGAGGAGGGGTATAGGACTGGTTCTACCACCGCTTGTCCTACCAGAGTTTTATCCTTCATACCTCGCTTTAGCTCGAGCAATATCTTTCTATTTGTATTGCATGAAAACCCCTAAAAACTGCTAAATGACTAAAACCTTAAATCTTTCTAGTAGCTCCACTTGGAGATAGTTTTCTTTGTTTTATTTGTGACATCTTATTGCTTCCCTTTTTGGGAATTTATCTCTCTTTATACCTACCGGAGTGTAGCATGTCGATTCCCTATTCTCAACACTACCCCCCTTGTCCCTGTGTTCGACCCCGTATATCTACTTCGACCCCGTAAACAAAGTTGCGGGGGCCTAGAAGGATTCGGGTTTATAAATGTAAAAGCTCGACTACCTCAAATCTGCCTCCAATTTTAGGACGCGCGATTTAGGCCGGTCAATAAGGCACCGACACTTGCGCAATTCTTTGGGGTTCTCTCTGATGTTGCCTCGATACCATAGACAGTGTGTCGATGGTATCGATACCTTAGGCATCACTTTTCTCTAGAATCTGACATTGAAGATGCCTCTACTCAGGTGAAGTCGATAGTATCGACTCCTGGTCGATAGTATCGATCTCTGGAAATCTGGCTCACTGACGCTCTCTCGATATCATCGACGGTCCCATCGATGGTATCGACTTCTGATTGCTCTTCTCTGACAATGCACTATGACCAGGTCGATGGTATCAACCATCCGTCGATGGTATCGACGGATGTAGATACCTGAATTTCCTGAAATGAAGAGAAGAACACCAATCAAATCCAACAAATATGATCTTTTATACAGAATAGGATGAAACAAGGTAAATTTGATGCAAAATGAGATTATAGACTAAAGCTAGTGAATCATGCAATGTTAATCACAAATATGATCAAAATACACATAAAACGTATGCAAAACCAGTCTATAAAAATGACTCAAAACCCGTACATCAAACTCCCCTAAGCTTGAACATTGCTTATCCTCGAGCAACAAAACTTTGGATCTGGTTGAGATAAGTCTGTAAAAGGACATAAATACATGAAATGCATCTGCATCATCCCCACTTTCTTTCCACAAACTGGCCCTCCTTGACCACTGAACACTAACTGCCTTCTAGGCGACCAAAGACCTATGTAAAAGATGTTCGTCCCCAAATCAATGAAAACTATCAATTAAAGCAGTTAATATGATAAACTCATCCAGTCCATACTTGATTCATCTTGTCATCTCCTATCTACATTGTTCATTTCCTAACTACCATCTAAATGGAAGCAGATCTCCTGGTATTCATGAATGAGGAGAATATCATGGGTGGCCTACCGATTAGAGCAACAGGTGGATGGGATAGGTGGCTGTGGAAGAGATGGAAGCACATAACAGTCAATCATGCAATACAAAAATTAATGACCTATCATGATGCAAAATGCAAGTGAAAATGTCCTAATGCTACATTTTTGGTGGAATGATGCATGCACTATCATTCCGTCTCAAGGTGAGATGGAATATCTAAGAAAACTACACCATGTACTTATTCTTCTTAGTATGTAAGTGAGAACGTGTTCCTTTCTCCCTCTCATTCATACTTACTTCTCAATTCTTCATTTTTTTTCTTTCTTCTCTTTTTTTCATTTTTTCATTTTTTTTCAAGCCCTTATTTTCATAGATGACAATAAATTATTTGTCAGCAGGCTCACTTCTTGTTACATAACTTGTACATTTGAAGCATTCGAAAGGTATGGAACAAGTTTAACACCTTTTATGTTTTCACAAGAACATACAACACATGATGTACAACTATATGCTTACTAAGGATAATGACACACACCTAAGAATTAAATGACACACACCTAAGGATAATGTGCATGTATGATTACTCTATCCTCTCTTTTTTTATGAAAAAATGTGTGAAAATAGTTGTAATCCAAGACCTATCTACATGAGATGCAATCAAAAAGTGAAAGACAGTAATGTGCTCCCATTTCTTATGGTGGAGTGTGAATGAGATTGCGGTGGATCAGATCACAAGACTAATTGACAGAACCTTTTGAAAATATCATATGTCCCTCTCTAAAGACCTATGTACGGGATAACTGAAGTATTTCTCTCTTAAACTTTAGTCTAAGGTGATGTTAGTATTTGATCGGTTCAGGCTCAACAACCTTGTCAATCACATTTCCTTGGACAATAAAGATGGTCATTAATGTCCCCATGTCCTGAAGCTTACTCACCCAAACACTTCTTTAGTTATGCAACTAAATTACTCACAAGAATAAGCTCAAAAAGTTTACAATATGCTCATTTTTTCATGTGCACACAACCCAAGAGTAATACTCCCAATTGAAACCATGCATTTATTGCTCCACAGATTACACTAGATAGATGTGGATCCTACAAAAGCGGTAAACCTAGAAATAAAAACAAATAATATTTCAAAAATAAAAGCAACATGAATAAGTAAATAAAAACTAAGATAGAGGGTTGTTCCAACACCCCCCCTAAGCTTGAATATGACTATGACCTCATAGTCAACATTCCCACTTAAGAGGCAGAACAGTGGTACCATTCACTTTGAAGTGTGGTGAAGAAGGATGGTTGGATGCTCAAGTGAACCAAGTGATGCTTGCTATCTCCCTCTTTTTGGTGGCCCATGTTTGTGTGTTAGTGGTTCTAAGACGTGACTTGCTTCATCCTTCTTTGCTCTGCAAAAAATGGTGCGAAAAAATCTCATTTCGACACCTTTTACGGCCTGTTTTATGTAGCTGTCCTGCAGGTGTCGATACCATCGACACCAAGGTCGATGGTATCGACTCAGGCTCAGAAATTTTGGTGTACCAATGTATCTAAAAGCCTGGGAAATCAAAAGTTTCAATACTATCGACATGGGTGTTGATGGTATCGATATCTCTGTCACCAATTTTTCTGAAAATCTTCAGGAATGTCGATACTATCGACACTAAGGTCAATGGTATCAACTCTTTCTCAGCGTTTACTGATCCAAACTCGATACTATTGACAAGGGTGTCAATAGTATCAACCTTAAAATTCTTCACACTTCAAAACACGAGTTAGGGTACCATTTTTACAAAAATTATCAAAACCTAAGCAAAAACTAAGTACATCAACATAAAAGATCATAACCTAACATAAAATAAACCTAAAGTTGGGTTGCCTCCCAACAAGCGCCCTTGTTTAATGTCCTAGGCTTGACATAAAGATACCTTTAACCTGGGTTGTCAAGGGATGTCTCTAATGATTCATTTGGCAGTTTGAATTCAACTCTATCATCACCACTCCCAAGTGTCAAGTAAACTCGCCCAATGGCAGTGATTACATCAGCCGTAGCTTGGAATGTCCTTCCCAATAGCATCTCACCTCCTTCTAGCTCAAGCATGCCCATGACCACAAAGTCAATAGGGAAGATGAATTTGTCGACCTTGACTAGCACATCCTCGCATATACCTTGTGGCTTTACAATGGATCCATCCGCCAACTCAATTGTCATGGAAGTTTGTATTGGCTTCTTTAATCCCAACTTTTGAAAAGTAGCAAGTGGTATAAGATTAATGCTTGCCCCTGAGTCACACTGTGCTTGTGGAAAATTTTGGCCACCTATGGAACATGGGATGTACAAACATCCTGGATCTTTCCTCTTCTTTGGCAGCCTTCCTTGGATTATAGAACTCACTGTTTCATCAACACACACAACATCTGTATCTTTGATCTGCCGTTTCTTGTTTATGATGTCTTTCATGAATCTTCCATATGAAGGAATTTTCTCTATAGCCTCCACCAATGGAATGTTAATGTGGATCTTTCGAAAGATCTCAAGAAATTTCTTGAAGTGTCTTTTCTCTTTCCTCAGCTTTAGACTATCTGGGAATGGCACGCTTGTCTCCTTTATGCGCTTGTGCGGTGGCACATATGGGTTATTTGGGGTCTCCTCCCCTAAGCTTGTTTCAATGTCACCCTCTGGCATAGGCTTTGGCACGTCATTCACAATTGGTGTGGCTCATGGCTGCTCATCCTTCTCAGTGGTAGTAGCTCCACTACGAAGTATGGCCTTCACCTGCTCCTCTTGCCTAGTTGTGGGCACGGCTGTGATGGGTTCTTGGTGGGATTTACGGAACATGCGACATCCTCCTGGTAGTCCATATAAGCTACGGGGGTGTGGCACACTGGGTTTAGCCTCCGTCTCAAAATGCATTTTCCCCTTTTCATGGACCTCCCCCACCGGTGGATCTGTCTCCTCAATCACATATATATACTTCACTTGATGATGTACTTGAGCAGTCTCTGCATTACCAGCCAGTCCTTGTTGATTTTGATGCTTCATGGTCGCCACTTCATTGGCAATTTGAGCCATAGTCATCTCCAGTGCCCTCATCTGCGCTCCATGACTTTGCAACGTCTACCCAAATTTATTTAAAATCTCACCCTGGGACTGTAACTGCTTACCGAACATATTCATCAACTCTTGATTTTGTTTCACTACTTGGCTGAGCAATTCAGTGCTTTTGTCCTCTGTAGTGGGTTGTGGCTTTGCATCCGGGTCTTGTAGGAAGTTGTTTGGATCCTTCCATGAGAATTTTCTATCCTTTCTCCAAGAGTAATCATTGCTCCAGTAACCCTGTTGTTGAATGAATTTAACTTGGGCCTCCTCATCGGATTCTTCCTCTTTCTCTACAAGTTTCTTGGCTATGAGATCCATTTTGTCTTTCAATTCTTTAATTGCCTTTGTTTCCCCTATAGCTCTGGCTTGTTACGGTGCATCTTTCTCACCCCATTACTGCTTTTTAGCCATGTTTTTCAGAATTTCCCAACACCTTGTATCAGTGTTATTCAGGAAGAACCCCAATCCAGCTGAATATATATTGCTTTTATCATGCTCTGAAAGAGTAAAATAGAAAATCTTGACCTGCTTTTCTTTGTCCAGCCCATGATGTGGGCATCTCCTCAGCATTATCTAGAATCTCTCCCATGTCTCGGAATATGTTTCACCAGCTTTCTGACTGAAGTTATGGATTTTTCTTATGAGATCAGCTGTCTTCTCAGGCAGGAAGAATCTCTTAAAAACACTTCAACCATGTGATCCCACGATTCCACATACTCATTGTCCAAATTATGTAGCCATTCTCGAGAATTTCTCACTAGAGAACTGGGAAATAACTTCAAGTAGAGCATATCTTGTGGAAACCGGTCTATCTTGACCATATCACAGTTCTCCATGAACTGGCTTATGTGGGTCACCGGATCTTCATTTTTGAGCCCGTGAAACACATTACACTTGACCAAATTGATTAGGCATGGGTCAATTTTGTAGTTAGGAATGTTGGTGGCCTGCTTCTTAATTGGCCCCTTAGATGCAGAAGAGGGTGATGCCTTTATTTTCTCCCAAATTGTTTGTTCCTCAGCCATTGCTTCGGTGTCAGAATCTGAATCCTCGTAGTCTGATCCCAAAAACGGGACCTCCGACGATGACTGTGCGTAGTCTGTGCTATGCGTACTCACCATGCACTAGTACCTGCATAGTAATAAATTTAATTAGGAACAGTGCTAGATGATTACAGATTATAAAAGATAGACGATTAATTTCTAGAATTTAAAAATTTTAAAAAAATGTGGCCTAGAGTGGCCGCTTGCAGCCCTCGTAGTGCCAAAAATCACCGTTCCCTGGCAACGACGCCAAAAACTTGACACGAATTTATCGTGCGTAAAATGCAAGTGCACGCGCCAAAGTAATATAGGCCTTTGTGAGGCCCAAGTCGAACTCAAGGAACGGATTTTCGGTAGACTACTACTAACTGGTTGCGATCAGCTAGACCGATTAAAATGGTTTGAGAGTTGATTGAAAAAGAAAAGAAAAATAAAAGAAAGCAAAATAATCAATTAAATGGTTGGTTTAATCAATTAAAGATGGAATCTTTAGGATTGCGGTTTCACCGCAGGTTCTCGTTATACTCATTCATACACAATTATCCTAATTCGTCTCCTATTCCGGGTAGTGGTCTATAGTCAGAATTATTCGTTGTCGTGATACAATTCACTACCTAAATCTAGGTCAGTTCCACATTAGTAGTAACGTATACCCTAAATTAGGTGCATGAAGATTAAACTCTGGGTTTCCACCATTAACTGTACATCGCCTTGTTCAAAGGATTTATTGGTTAATGTGATTATTGTCTCTTTTCAACCGTTAATTCTTCTTTCAAAGTAATTGAAGGTATTAGATTATCATTAGGGTGATCAATCATAATGATATAATTGAGAAAACGACATCATGCCACGAATTTAAGAAACAAATTATGGTAAACTATGTAAAAAGTATCATACAACGATTACCCGGGCTACTCCCGGTCCTAAAGATAAAGGGGATTAGCCCCGCATGTTCATCTCAATGAAAAACAACATGAGGAAAGGAGAAAACATGGAGAAAACGTGGATATGTGTTGTGTAACCCCTGAACGGAGAATATCCGGGCGTTCCTTGGCGCAGGGTGAACGTTCTATAGCCTTCTGGTGGTGGAAAACGTCTTCTACGGCTCTCGGAACGATCAAGGCATAGCTCTCGGCTTCGTTCATCTCTCCTCCCCTTCTTGAGACTTCTCCGGTGGCTAATGACGTGATCCCTTGCTTTGGGCCACCTTAATTAGGTATATGCACCACTTAAAATCGCCCAAAAATCACCACCATCCGATTAGACACGATCTTTAACAAAACCTGAACTAACGACGCTGATACCATCGACGTGGGTCGATGGTATTGACCTGCATAAGGCACCGGTGCTTGCGTGATTCTGTAGGGTTCTCTCTGATGTTGCCTCAATACCATCGATGGTGTGTGGATGGTATTGACACCTTAGGCGTCGCTTTTCTATGGAATCCGACACTAAAGCTGCCTCTGCTCAGGTGAAGTCGATAGTATCGACTCCTGGTCGATAGTATCGACCTATGGAAATTTGGCTCGCTGATGCTCCCTCGATACCATCGACAGTCCCATCGATGGTATCGACTTCTGGTTGCTCTTCTCTGGTAATGCACTATGACCAGGTCGATGGTATCGACCATCCGTCGATGGTATCAACGGATGTAGATATCCGATTTGCCTGAAATGAAGAGAAGAACACCAATCAAATCCAACAATAATGATCTTTTATACAGAATAAGATGAAACAAGGTAAATTTGATGCAAAATGAGATTATAGACTAAAGGTAGTGAATTAATCATGTGATATTAATCACAAATATGATCAAAATACACATAAAACGTATGCAAAACTAGTCTATAAAAATGACTCAAAACCCCTGCATCACCTGCCACCACTCACGGGTTGACTATCGACTCTGGCTGAGTCATAGCATAGAATCGAGTCATTGCTTGCTGTCCACATCCTCTGCTTCCTTGAGCAGATGATCCTGCCTGTGACACGTGTCTGCGTCATCACCCTTTGGTGCCACTGGACTGCTGTCTGTCTGACCCTTACTGATTCTGCCTCAATTGTTGCATCACTTCGACATTTTTCCTTGGGCAATTTGACTTCAAATGCCCTTTCTGTCCACAGAGATAGCATGATCTGTCCTCTAACTACGACCTAGATGTCCCTATCACTGCTACTGAAGTTGTGCTGTAAGATTTGGATGGCAAAAATCCACACCCTCTTCCCTTACTCGGAGACCACTGTGATGGTGTACCAGAACCTTGCCTCACAAAAGGTGTAGAAAACATCAGTTTCTTGTGTCTATCAAATCTCTATTTCTGAAACTAAGTAGGCCTTTTCTTGGTCATCATTTCTCTCTTCTCTCAGACTGACCGTTCAATCCTTCAGATAGACTCCACAAATGTGGCAAACCACTCTCGATTTTCCAGAGCAGTAGTAGGTGTTGATAGCTCGACACTCAAACCTTTCTCAAACCACCTGATTCTCTCATCATCTGTTGTTGCCATGTGAGGACAAAACCTCAACAGGTCCATAAAATTGGCTTCATACTCAGTGATGCTCATCGATCCTTGGCACAGACACTCAAACTGGTTGATCTTCTCATCCAGATATGTCTTTAGGAAGTATCTGCTGACGAACTCTTGTCGGAAGACGTCCCAACAGATCACCTCACCGGGTCGCTTCTCCTCCTCGATGGCCCACCAGTGGCCAGCACTACCTTTCAGAAGGTAGACAATGTGCTTAACTTTGTCTACTTCGGGGATGTTGAGGATCCGGAAGGCCTTCTCGAGACTTGTCAGCCACAAATCTGCATCCGCGAGATTATCCGTTCTTGCATAATCCGAAGCTCTGACTCGGTGAAGCCGCTCAAAGGTCTTCCCAATACCCAAAAATTCACCATAGGGATCCTACGCTCTTGGCGGAGGCACTGACAATCTATCCACCATGTGATCCATTCTAGCCATCAACTGCCCCATAAGCTGATGATAGACAGGGTTTTCAAGAATGGTTGGGTCAAGTTGGGGGACCTGAGGCATCCGATCTTCATGTTCCTGCTCTCTTGCTCCACCAACTGATGCATCATCACTTCTCTCGACAGCATGTTCTTCATGGTTTCCAAACATATTTAAGCTTTATCTTTCGGTGAGGGCAGAAGGTTATTGTAAGAAAATCTGGAAAACTCACAAGAAAAGACACAACCCTAGTCCTAGATCCCTGTAGACTCAGCGAACCTAGAGTTCTGATATCAAAAACTTATTATGACATCCCACTATCACATAGACAACGAAACGCCATGCGAAAACGTGTGGAACATCCATAAATCACATATTACCAAAAACACTGGTTAATTAAAACTATTTGCGGAAAGTAGATAAAAGGGAACTATTACATTCAGATCCTCATCCTGCAAGGAAATATGTTATATAACATACATTAACCTTGATATGTGTCCACAACTTATAGGATCCAGCTGTCACATAAGAACAAAGAGTTCATTACATGTTCATACATACATAACGGACCATATTAGGCAAGCAGTAGGATATACAAAGCTACATCAGCTATACATCGTAAAACATCATCAAAACACCTCCGATGACCTGAGAGTACAGGGATGACTGTAGGACTCCACTACAAAACAACCAAAATAGCAGCATATCCATATCATGCCTCCTACTGCTCTTCTTACTGCTCGGCCGCAACCTCACGACCACCACCGCGTCTAGCACGATCACCTAAAAAGGTTGTAAACCAACGGGGTGAGACACACAATCCCAGCGAGAAACATAACTCCCCACCGAAACTATAAAACTTCAGGAAAAGTAGGTAAAACAGATAACTGATATCAGTAGATCATAAGAGCAACATCCTGAGCAGAACTTATTTTATTAACAATCTTACCAGATATCCAGGAGGCAGATAACCAGATATTTCTTTATGGAACATAATTGACAAGATAATCTTTATAAGAACTTATCACATAGTATAAGGGTCATACAAATAGATGCAAGGTATAACTGGATCAATTATACAAGCAAGGCCTCAATTAATGTTCTGCGTTTTGCCTTAAATAATATATATTCAATACGGCCGGATTATGATTTATTATTCCCTGAGGAAGTGAGCCGTCCCGCTCAAATCCAACCTTTGGCTGTGAAGCCCAAAAACCAGTGTCATACAAGGTCATTGGGAGAGCCGGACTCCATGACCTCACCTCTTTGTGGTTAGTGCATGAAAACTAAAGCAGGACCGCAATCTCTTGCTTGAGTGGCCTCAACCACAGGGTCAGCTCCACAGGATACCCTTCCATAATACTGAGCCATGGGCCTATTCACCATGCTCTATAATCACTGAGCCATGGGCATGTTCACCATGCTCTATACACAACCGCAGTTGTACTTAAATCCTCCTACTTTCGGCTAGGAGAAACCCCGCATATTCAACAATAAGCGCTCCAGGTAATCCCGCAGGATAAACCTATTTCACCATCACCAATTACTAACGATGATGGATCTATGGCAAGGGCAAACTACATGATATGTTCCACTGTAATTAATTAGTATATTTTAAGTGGATTGTTGAGGCAACCAAGTTGTAAAACATAAATAACATTGAGTTACATTATTACCATGGATCTCAATCCCTCATCACAGAATGCCACTGCCTCTCAAAGTTTACATCATCACCATGGGATAGTAATACCTTATCTCAACATCAGAGGATAACACCTCAACTAGGCACTCAGCCTTTATCAGGTCCACAAACCTTTTCACATCATACGGGTGATACATGTTATTCCTTCAATAAGGATTATCATCATTGAGTGTTATACAGAACACATACACCTCATAGATCTTACCTGGCTATGAATTCATTTGATTCACCTGCATGGTTAGTATGCATATCAAGAGAGATAATTGAATAACCAAACATAGATCTTTATGATTATCATGATTTTAGGGTTGAAGGTACATGATTGGAACAACATCCATGATCATAGTTACATGAAGCACAAGCTGTATCTGTAGACAAATTACATTATTGTAATCAAACCACGGACATTCACTGTGACTTTATCTTATGAACATAAACATGTATCTTATCATCTTACTTAGCACCAACTTTAGGTATCAAACATATCATTGGTTACAACCTATCATTTTATCATGAACAAGATACGGGCTCAAGATGATTGATTCATTCACTAGGGTTTCCCGGGTTAAGAATAACCCTCTCCAAAGACTCTGCCTACCCACACCAAAGGTGTGGCGGGCAATGTTGTCCCTCACTAAAGGGGGTATTGGGTAGGGTTACCTCCCTCACTCAAAGCCTATCGGTTAGGGCATTTAGCCACACATATCGTCCCTCATCACATCATCATGTCGTGCACACTTGTTCAAGGGTCATGAGTAGACCGGGACCAGTATCGTGCAACTTGATCCAAGGGGGTGTATCGTGTACAAGGACACATTTACCTATCGGTCATGACCCTATCGACCACTAGGGTTAGGGTTACCTATCGACCATCCTCATCACCATATCGTCTATGGCCATATCGGACAAGGCCATGGCGCCCAAGGTCATGTTGGCCAAGAGCAAACCCTAATGCCCAACAAGATCTTCATGATGCCCAAGGGATTCTACTTCCCTCCACCATGTCACCCAAGACACCCTATCGTCCAGCTAGGGTTTGGGTCCACATATCGACCAAGACTCAGCCCTTCAACTTGTATCGTCCAAAGCACCATCCATGCTCAACACATGTATCGGCCTAGCTCTTAACTCTAGAGCTATCCAAGCTATCAAGCACCTATTCAAAATAAGACATGTGATGGGCAAGGCAGATTGGTCAAAGGGTAACACACCTCCATATGGGGTATCGGCCAGGCACTTGACCCTAGTGTTGCCCCAAGCTAGGCACACCAACACACTTCCAACACTCTAGGGTGAATGATATCGGGCAGCATGTGGGCATCACATGTCGGTCACCTACCATGGTGCCCAGGGGCCTATCGTCCAACTAAGGTAGGCACAACATATTGGTCAATACTAGGGCATCTATCTAGGGTTCATCACCTAAGCACCATATCAGGAAACAAGGTTAACACAACCCAACTAAGCATATCATCCAAGACAAACCCTAGATGAGAGGTATCGTGCAAAGCATCAAAAAGGGTATCGTGAAAGGGTACCAGAACCACATCGGTTGGTCATCTTCAACCTCAAGACCAACATCATCAAACCCTAAAAGATCAAGATATTTGGCTCACCTCTCAATAACCAAGTGAGAGGGGTTTTGCACAACCTCCGTCACATATCGGGCAACGCTCCATCCTTAACTAGGTCATCAACAACCAAAGGCTCACTTCCCAAATCTGTGGTGAGAGAAGGGTGTTTTCCAAGCAACTAGAGTATAGACTCACCTCTAAACAACCAAGTGAGTGGGGTTTTGTTGGCTAAATGGACATCCATAAATCCCTTTGTTTTGATTATGACAAACATTTCATTCTTATTGATCTAACGAGCTACTTGAGTGTGCAGGATTAAGGTGGATGACAAAGCAACTAGGGAAATTCATATGCTTACATGTTTATGTTTTCATGAAATGTAATCGCCTTGTAAAAACTTGTACAAATATATAATGTACAAGTACTTAGATTTCATGTAAATCAAGCGTTAGATTTTCCCTAGCTAAACACCACATTTAGATAGGTCATCCCCTTCAAATAATGTCACATATGCACACTCATACACACATTTAGTGGTTTAATTAAAAGATTGAAACAGGGACAATCTCGGTCGACTAACTTCTCGACCGAGACACTCTCGGTCGACAATCATCTCGACCGAGAAAGACCCAGAGTAGCCGTTAGACACAACCGACAAGGTAGTTGGCAGTTGGAGATAAACGTTGCAATACACATGATCCAGAGAGCCTTTCGGTCGACAAACCTTCGACTGAGTAGGTGTCTCGGTCGACCATTCCTCGACCGAGATAATCTCTGATAGCAACTGCAGGGTAAATTAATTAGCCGTTGCTAAAGCAACAAACTTGTACCTAACGGATAGTTAAACACTTAGAAACCCCTAGAAGTTGTCTAGAACGTCCTTAAGCATCCTTAGGCCATTCCTATAAATAGGACAAGCCATAGGACACTCAAACATACCTTTTACACACTTGAGTACTCTTTGAGCAAGCAATTACATTTGCAATCTGTTGTGAGCAATTTGAGCATTGTAACAATTGGCTACTTTCTTCCTTAGCTCAAAATTCGTGTCCTATAGGCTAGCATCTCCTACCCACTGCAATCACAAGTCCACACACTTGGTTAGGAGATCTATACGCTTGATCTAGGCAAATCAAGCCTTGGGCTACAAAGGATAAGTTGTAATTTCCTTTTCTTTCTTGTTCTCTATTACTGTTTGTACTCTCCTTGCTACTCCTAGGATGGAGGCTGCGGATTGGAGAGGGTGGAGATCTTCTTGGTGAAGAAGGATACCTTGAGCTACTTCAGAAGGCTGGTGCAACGGGAGGTTACTTCTAGAGAGGAAGGCTACTTCAAGGGGGAGCTTGGAGTTACTTCAAGAAGGCTACCTCAAGTTGGTGCACCTACTTCAAGTGAAGGCTGTTCAAGGGGTGTAAAGGAAAGTATTGTATTTTGTATAAATCCTTGAGAAGGTAATAAAATAAATACTTTCAAAATCCCGGTTGGGTAAGCAACCGGGTAGTGGACTGACAACTTTAGTATTTGCTAAAGTTGGAACCACTCTAAACACCTGTCTCCTTCTTCTAATTTCAATTGTGGTTGTTTGAGTTCAATAAATTGTTAAAATTATTTTAAAACTCTATTCACCCCCCCCTCTAGTGTTTTTCAATTGGTATCAGAGCAGGCTTCAAGGAACCCTAACCAGGTCTTGAAGAATGGAGGGTAATGGTGATTACAATCACAACAAAAGGTGTTGCTTGGACAAAACTACAACATGTTGCAATTGGTGCTTAGGAACAAGCCACACAACAACTAGATGCCCATGGAGATCAAAGAAGGAAGATGAGCACAAAGATTGTCTTATTGCTACAACTAGTGAAGAAGAAGAAGAGGTAAGTCTTTTTGATTTATCTAAAGAAGAACTAGTTGCTAGTCTTGAAGAAACACATATTAAATATGTTGAGTGCAAGAAGAAATTAAAGAAATCTAATAAAGAAAATGATGAATTACATGCTAAGCTTCTTTCTATGACATCCGAAAATGAAGATCTTAAAAAGATCATGATAGTAAGATAAAATCTATAGAGGCAAATTGCAATCTACTTTCTTTAGAGAAGATTAATTTGCAAACTCAAGTGAACGATCTTCAAAAACAACCCATATTGTGCACCCATATAGATTATGACACTATTGTCAAAGAACAAAACTCATTGTCATCTAATCTAGACCAAGCAAAACTAGATATCAAGAAGAGAATGGATGAGATTGCCAAGTTACAACAAAAAGTTAGTAGTTTAAATAATAATGGCATTCTTGATCAAATCTTAGATAATTCCTATCATCAAATTGGGAGAAGAGGACTAGGTTACAAGCCTAAAGGGAAATCCTATCAACAACCTAGTTGGAGAAAGTCACAAACCCATCAATCTATATATGTACCTAAAGTAACATCTTCACCCAAGGACAACACAGAACACAACCATAGAAAAAGATATGAGGTTGACTCGATATGTTGTCATTATTGTTTGCACCTTGGTCACTATTCTTTTTCATTCCCTTACAAGAGAAAAGATGTCGAGTTAGTTTGGGTTCCAAAACCTTCAAACTAAATGAATAGAATTAAGTTGAGATATGACCAAGGACCTTAGTTGTATATTTCTATGTCTATCTCAACTCAACACAATGGGATAACAAATAAATTTAAGTATCTAAATATTTAACTTGCATAATTATGTTTCACTTGGAAGAAATTCACAGTTCCAGAAATCTTGTCGGTCGAAAGACTGTCGACTGAGAGACCATCGGTCGAGAAATTGTCAACCGAGCATATCACTGATCTCCAGTTTGCTACAAAATTGCTGAATTCTTTTAAATTGATGAAATTGCTATCTATTTGTGATTGATGACTGGATATATTTTGGAAATCATCCCTACAAATTTAAATGAGATTAATATTAGTTTATTCCCTAAATGATTTAAGTTTAAACTGAAATTATGCTTAGTTCAATGAAAAGAAAATTTCTATTTTCACATGATTTTCCCTATAGTATTTTCTGGTCTATCCATATACAAATCATGTGATGGAATTATCATTATATGCTGTTATCATTACATCATGGATATATTTGGTACGCATAGATAATGATAATTGTATACATGGATCCGTGATGATATATTCGGAAAGTAAAATGATTTATTGGTTATATGCTATTGCTTGCAACACATAAGACAAAATCTCTAAATTAGTATCTTTGAAGACTTGAGATATTAATTGTGCCTTCATTTAAGAATCATATTAAGTAGTATGCTTCAACTTGATACTTAATCAAATTTTATGCAGATATTATACTCGATATATTAAATTTGAAAATCTGAAAATTTGCCTCTTGGTTAAAATGAAATTTGACCAAGGGGCGCTATGGTCGTAGTCAAAATCGACCTAAAATAAGTTTGACACAATAACTATTTGAATATCATTTTATTGTGATTAAAAGCACAATTAATTTATGATCACAAAATTGTCCCAATATTGTCAATAATAAAACAAAATATTACTCCCTTAGAAAATATATATATACTCTACAAATTTAGTCTATCATTTGCATTAAAAATCAGCTTAAAAATTCGTACCCAGTAAGTCTGTCGGTCGACGAATTCTTTGACCAAAAACCTCTCGGTCAGCCCACCTCTCTCGACTGACAGAATCTAGACATACCTAACATCGGACACACTTCCAGTCGACAATTGTTCGACCGAGACAGTGTCGGTCGACAATTGCTCGACCGAGAATGAGCCGTTGGGATATGACCGTTGCAATCCGACCGTTACCGTTGACGGCCGACCATTGCAATTCGACCGTTGGACGGCCGAGTGGTGCGTCTGGAATATGACCATTGTGGACGCTCGGTCGACAAATTGTTGACCGACCCGGTCACTGGATTGCTATAAAAGGAACCAAAAACGGGTCACTTCTTCACACTTTCATATTCTTTCTTCCATAGGTCCTCTCTAGTGCATTCTTGTGCAAATCTTTAGCATCCTCATCCCCAAGCCTTCCTTGCTTCTTCTCCACCTTCAAGCACAATGGCCTCATCATCTGCTCGTGGGAAGAAGAAGGTCGCCGGTAGGAAAGGAAGGGAAGCTACTCCACCATTGACGATCATCAACGACATTGCCTTCGTCGACGGAGATGCTGGTGATCGCTATCTACGGCTCTCTTCCAAAGCTCCTCTCCCAAGAAGACCAGTTGAAGTTCTGGACTTCCTCAACATCGTCGACTTGGAGGATCTTTTTGAGGTGCAAAAGTTGAAAGAATTTCATTAACCCTTCTTTCCCTTCCTATTCCACCAAGGTAGTGAATGAATTCTATGCTAACCTCATCTCCCATTCTGAAAATGAAACCATCTTCTTCTATACTATGGTCAATGGGCATAGCTTTCGATTTACTGAAGAGGATATTCTTGACATGCTAAATATTGACCTAGATGAATATCAAGACACCCTTGACCTTACCACTGGAAACCCACTTAATCAATTTTCCCAAGGAGACCATACCGTTAGTCTTAGTGACATCAAAAGAGTCATTTTTCAATCAAATACTACTTGTCACGAAGATAGGGGAACCTACTACGCCATAAATCTTAAACCTGCATGTAGGATTGTCAATCTTATTGTTTCTACAAATATACATCCTAGAGCCAATAAGTCTGAAGTTCCAATTTTTCATATGTGCCTAATCTATGCCATCATAAACCGTATTCCCACAAATTTTATCCGCATAATTCTTAAGAACATGCTCGAGTTTTCTGGCAATCCACCATATGCTGATTTTGTATGCCAAATCACTCAACACTGTCTTAAGTTACAAATTGAGGATATGGGATATACATGGGAGCGTAGACTACAAAAAATAAGTAAGAATACCGTAGAAAAAATGGGAATTGATTTCGGTCATAAAAGGTCTAGGGTAGAAGGAGAGACATCTAGTCAAAACATACCACCACCTCCTCCTCCTACTAACCCATCCTATGATCCTATTCAAAACACCCTTACTTATATTACGGGTTCCCAATATCATCTTAGTAGACAACTAGATTATAACCATCATGCCATGACTTATATAAACCAAAGAATGCAAACCCATTCTCCAAACCAACCTGACGAATATCCGTATTCTTTAAATCCTGGCATGCTCAATCCATATAATCCTTCTTACAACTATTATCAAACTCCACCTCCACCATCTATGGATCTCACACACACTCAGTTTTCATCCATGCAACTGCAAGATATTGCTACTCACTTCCGATTTAATCGAGTTCCTACCTTCTTGGAAGCGTATGCATTAACCAAGACAGGTGCTCTGGATTGGCAAACTTTGGTTAGATATTATGGAGCTGAGCCATTTCTTGGGAAAGACCCTGATATTGATGTAATTCTTACGTCTTTCTAGTGAGTTTTGAAGTTGTATTAGTTGTAATGACATCTTTGAATGATTGTAATAAATGGGTCATCTCTATATGATTTGATTATCTTTCCATGCTTGTAATACATTCCATGTTTTTAATGACATTGGTTATCTTCACTTGTTACAATGGATATTCTTCTAAAAGCATATGAGACATCTTCTAAATATGGATTATAAGACTATCATAGTAGAGCATACAAAATAAGGGGAGTAATAAATAAAAATAAATAAAAAAGAATGCAATCTTTAAAATTGTGGCTAAATTGTCTATCTATTACAAAGAATTCAAACTTTTATTTGGGATATCTATCTAAGGGGGAGTATAGTATAAAATTACGGGGAAGAAATACTATAAATTATTCAACTTGGATATCTTTTTGAAATGACAAAGGGGGAGAAAAGAATATAAAATCAAAAATATAAATGAGTTTCGTAACATCTTGGCCAGCATTCACTTGCAAAAACAAAAATGGCTACAAAAGGAAATCTTCAGGTATGAAACTCATATGTTTTATATTTCCTTTATTTATATTTTGGAAATGTTTGTCATCTTCAAAAAGGGGGAGATTGTTGGCTAAATGGACATCCATAAATCCCTTTGTTTTGATTATGACAAACATTTCATTCTTATTGATCTAACGAGCTACTTGAGTGTGCAAGATTAAGGTGGATGACAAAGCAACTAGGGAAATCCATATGCTTACATGTTTATGTTTTCATGAAATGTAATCGCCTTGTAAAAACTTGTACAAATATATAATGTACAAGTACTTAGATTTCATGTAAATCAAGCGTTAGATTTTCCCTAGCTAAACACCACATTTAGATAGGTCATCCCCTTCAAATAATGTCACATATGCACACTCATACACACATTTAGTGGTTTAATTAAAAGATTGAAACAGGGACAATCTCAGTCGACTAACTTCTCAACCGAGACACTCTCGGTCGACAATCATCTCGACTGAGAAAGACCCAGAGTAGCTGTTAGACACAACCGACAAGGTAGTTGGCAGTTGGAGATAAACATTGCAATACACATGATCCAGAGAGCCTGTCGGTCGACAAACCTTCAACCGAGTAGGTGTCTCGGTCGACCATTCCTCGACCGAGATAATCTCTGACAGCAACTGCAGGGTAAATTAATTAGACATTTCTAAAGAAACAAACTTGTACCTAACGGCTAGTTAAACACTTAGAAACCCCTAGAAGTTGTCTAGAACGTCCTTAAGCATCCATATGCCATTCCTATAAATAGGACAAGCCATAGGACACTCAAACATACCTTTTACACACTTGAGTACTCTTTGAGCAAGCAATTACATTTGCAATCTATTGTGAGCAATTTGAGCATTGTAACAATTGGCTACTTTCTTCCTTAGCTCAAAATTTGTGTCCTATAGGCTAGCATCTCCTACCCACTGCAATCACAAGTCCACACACTTGGTTAGTAGATCTATACGCTTGATCTAGGCAAATCAAGCCTTGGGCTACAAAGGATAAGTTGTAATTTCCTTTTCTTTCTTGTTCTCTATTACTGTTTGTACTCTCCTTGCTACTCCTAGGCTGGAGGCTGCGGATTGGAGAGGGTGAAGATCTTCTTGGTGAAGAAGGATACCTTGAGCTACTTCAGAAGGCTGGTGCAACGGGAGGTTACTTCTAGAGAGGAAAGCTACTTCAAGGGGGAGCTTGGAGTTACTTCAAGAAGGCTACCTCAAGTTGGTGCACCTACTTCAAGTGAAGGCTGTTCAAGGGGTGTAAAGGAAAGTATTGTATTTTGTATAAATCCTTGAGAAGGTAATAAAATAAATACTTTCAAAATCCCGGTTGGGTAAGCAACCGGGTAGTGGACTGACAACTTTAGTATTTGCTAAAGTTGGAACCACTCTAAACACCTGTCTCCTTCTTCTAATTTCAATTGTGGTTGTTTGAGTTCAATAAATTGTTAAATTTTTTTTAAAACTCTATTCACCCCCCTCTAGTGTTTTTCAGGTTTTTCCTACACCACTAGATATCGAACTCACTTCTCAAAACCAAAGAGAGAAAGGGGTATTGCCCCAAAGGAAACCCTAATCTCAAGGTTTGGCCAACAAGGTCCAAGGTCACAAGCTACTAACATCATATCAACAACAAGATAACCACTATCTCCCCAAGATTAAAGGTATGTACTAGAGCAAGAAACATATCTCACAAGATGCATGGTCGATCAAGATGACATATAAACATGCAACATGAAAAGGAAGTAGTATAGCTAGGGTTAGGAGTTATGTAACCCGCCTCAAGCAAGCTCCTCGAGCTCCAAAGCTCCAAGCACCAAGCTTTAAGCTCTTAGCTCCAAAGCACCCCACCTTCGGCCACCACAAGAAGAGAAGTAAAGCTCATAACCACCATGGCCAGAGAACAAGCAAGAAGGAGAAGAAGGTGCTAAGGAGAGAGAGGAAATGCTTACCAAGGAAGCAAGACCCTTCTAGGGTTCGGCCACCACCTAGAGGAAGAAGAAGAAGGAGACTCCACCAAGGAGATAGACCACCAAGCTACACCAAAGAGGGGTATCATCCACCAAGGAAAAGGGAAGGAAACTAAGGAGCTAAAAGGGATCCCAAGCAAGATAAAGGAGAGGCATATATAGAAGAGGGTTAAATGGGTGTCCACTAAGGGTTTGCTCCACATGTGTCCGCCCAAGGAACCACTTGTCCAAAGCCATGCCACCTTGCTAAACATCATGAACATGTCATGCCACCAACTAACAAAGGATCGACCACTTGTCCAAGGTATGGTGACACAACCAAGGCAAGGTCAAGGTGGTCACATGGGCGACACACCCCACTGGTCGACACACTCCTGGGCAACACAGCCCTGGGAGACACAGAGCTTCAAGCTCTCCTATGCACGATACAAACCCTTATCAAGGCAAAGCAAAGCAAAGCAAGGCCCATCAAAGCTCATCAAGGCCCGAAACTACTCAAGCAACAAGCCCAACTCATCCTCTCAACCCTAGAGGATGCAAGGAGAGAGAAAACATCTCTCAAGGTGACAAACTCGCACATCAACCCTAAAGCTTGGATAAATTGCAAGTTGCACCTCCAACTTCCAACAAAGCATAAACGGACCCTAATCACAACCTCAGGTGATTAGCAAGCATCTAAACACAAGGTTTATGCAAAGAAAACATGGTAAACCCAAAACAAAGGTCAGGGTCCTTACAATAAGCATGACATATCTCTACTTGATATATTAAGCATATGAAATGAGATAAAAGTAGAAGAATAGAAAATTTTGCTTGCACATCTTAACTTTAAAATCTCAGAACATTGAATAATGAAAGTCTTATTTAAGAAATATGTAAATGTGTTGAGTTTGATAAATATGAATACTTACGGGCACAAACCACTTACCTCTATTACAACAACCTAATATTTAGTTCTTGAATCTTTAGATCAAAACCTAGCTCCTAAAAATATCATGAACAATTCATGAATATCCATTAACCCAAACGCATACTTTATAAGTATGAATAGGGTTTCTTTCCCATCTTAGATGTGTATGAGTATAGACCTATCTTTATTCCACATACACATGTATACTGATCTAAGAGGTTAAGAACATTTTTTATGTGTTCAACATATCTTATGGTGATGTTTAGGGCATCCACTTATCGTCATGTCATTATCTCAACATATATTAGGGTTACTACTCCTAATTCAATTTTTAACCACACAAGCATGTGAATCTTGTACCATACATAGTTATTAGAGGCATTAAAAGGGCAGTAAACACATTATGGTACTTAAGACAAGTTTTGATATCCATTATGTGATATTAACACTAGATAATAATTATTAACCGACATGTAATACCTTTTCCATAATTATCATCTTATTATATGTGTATAGGGTCAAAACAGACATCAAATAAACATTCAAAATAATTTTTCCTTTGATTTGATACCTTATACGTCAAAAATAGACTTCATGGTTGCAAGATATGCTATAAACAAATTATTACCTTATCATTATTTCTAGGACGTTATATCTTAATCTGATGGCTCCACAGCTTGCTTGTTTCTCTGCACTAACAGTCACTCAATCTTAGGCGGATCAGAGTAGATTTGTACCTCCTGGTGCTCTGCAAACCCGCACACGGGGATTCATCTCCCCAAGTGGGTGACTCTCTATTTCCTCTATGAAATAGATGTTGCATCCTGCTGAGAGAGCAATGACCAAACCCCACAATGGAGGTGTCTGTGGTGGAGGTCTAATATGGGTTGGTGTCATCATCCCCTTTGTGCCCCTTTAGCACCTTGCTGCCCTCTGATGCTGGCTAAGAACTAGCAGCATGTGTGCTGCTACTAATCACAGTCAATAAGAAGTTGGATGCCATGGCTAGATCTGAGAGTAGGAAGTTGTAGCACTTGTCTCCGGCAAGAGACTTTCTTCCTCTCAGACACAACACCCTCTAGCTCTAGATGATTGGCATGCTAGAACATTGCCACCCTTCTTCTTTTGTAGCTTGACTGGGAGGTAGGGTGCCTCTACGGTGGGGTGTTATCAATGTAACCCTCCCGAAACACCTTTCACCCCTCATCCAGTTCGGGATCACTTACTTCATTGTTGTAGAAGGTGCATAGCTAAGGTCTCAGCATGTTCCTCCAGCATGATCTCCATGGAGACAACATGTGTGTATCACAATTGCAAAGAGAAGAGTCTGGAATCATGATGGATTTTGTGTCTCCTTTCCCCAAGGACCACAATTATGTTTTATATATAGGTAGTGTATCAGAGATTCCAGTTTTATCAGGTTATGCATATCAAAGAAATCAGTATATCAACAGGTAGCATATAGGTTAATGTACTCGTCCACTGGTTGATAAATCTCCAAATTACGATTATCCCTCATGATCTATGAAAGAAAAGAGTATAATCCTTACAGTGTACATATACCTAAGTGTAACAAGCTTGGGTGTAAGATTAACCCCACAAGTTATCAAAACACCTCAACATTTCCAAGTATTTTGTATGAGCTTTGCATACTCATTATGATATCCAAGAAAAGGTTTTTCTTATTTTGACATGTACTATAGAATTGAGATGATGAAGTAAGTCCACCATAGTGATTTGATGACTCCATAAGGTTGATTGTGGAGTATCATATATGATATCCCATTTTGTAAGAACCATCTTGTTGCCCCCTTCCATGATTTAACCACATTATACCCTTGATTATGTCTCATATAGGGTTTCAAAGATTATGATGTCTATTAAATTATGTGTATGTTATTTTCTTAGAAACCCTAAAATAAGGATGTTACACATTGAAAATCAAGACATGGGATAGGTGATCTAGGTCATTGAGTGGATCGGTCTTTGTCGCCCTATGCATTATCATGGTAACACGTAAATTCAATTCTCTATAGCTCTCAATTGAATCATAAAAAAAGGTACTTCACTCACTATTTATCTAAATCTATCAAAGTTATATATAAAATGTATTATCTTGACGAGCTCTACACGATGAATATGTTTACATACCCTGAATCTTATTCTATTTCTCTTATCTTTTCTAAAGATGTGACTTTGACTACTTTACTGTGTTTAATGTGTGTCTATGAAAATATTGAACCTTTTATGCTCATCTACTCTACTAAACATCAAATATGTACCTTTTAGGTGTCCTTAAACTATATGAGAGTTTTAAACACCCTATCGCTCATGAACAACTATAATGCGCACATGTATCTTATTTTGGGATTTTAATGGTGTGTCATGTCCTATATTGCTAATATTTCATCTTAGTGTAATCTTATGCTTAACCAACCTTGATATCGATACAATGTACATCTTTTTAACATCGAACTAGTCAGTTTTAATGATGAAAATCTAATGCATGTATACAATCTTGTTCTTAAGCAAGTGCAGCTTGTGGCTAGATGAGAAAGGATAACTTAGATTATGAATCTCTGAATCAGGTAATGGCCTTAATGGTTATATGGCTACAACTTTCTTTCTTGAACTATGATACATATGTATGGTTGTTTACTTGCTCAAATATCACCATGTTGTACTCTAGAATTATACTAGATGTTTGTCTTGTTGATTTTATAACTTGTACACAAAAATGAAAACTTCATTATACAAATCATGTGCACTTTCCTGTACTCTCGAGATAAGGACACAAGTTCAGGCTCCCTACTTGAGTTGTCAAGATAGGGAACACCATGTCGATAAAAGGGTTATCTCTTAGTGATGGCCTTGAGCTCCCTCACATAGAAAAGAGTTAGCTAATCTTGAATACCCTTATAGACCTTTACAATGAGAAGTTAGTCAAAGGCCTTATGAATATATGATATTGTTAGTATAATTGGAGTAAATGGAATAAAACATGGGCTCTAATTTTATCAAGCACTTAATTTATTTAATCTTGTTCTTTTACTTCTGCTGTCTTTTTAAATTCTACAATATATACATATATATATATGTGTGTGTATATATATGGGGTTAGAAAGTGTACCAACTGGTACATGTAAGTTATGTGTATCGGCCATTAAAATGTTATATGTAGAATATGAATATATATATATATATATATATATATATATATATAGACATACATACATATATATAGTTAGGCTAGAATACACTCAAATTTACAGATCGCACGGTACACTCAAGTGGTGTTTGTATATCAAGAATATTTTTTTTTGCAAAATGTAAACAATTGATCTTCATTGTCATACTATAGTTAGGCTACATAGAAATTTTGAGTCCATTTGGATGAGTATAAGTCATTAATTTAAGCACAACAAAATCAAGCATGAAACTAATTTGAAATGCTATTTTTGTGGTCTTTATAACATGACCTATAAATGTCCAGGGACACAATTCTTTTAGCATATATATATATATATATATATATATATATATATATATATATATATATATATATATATATATATATATATATATATATATATATATATATATATATATATATATAGAGAGAGAGAGAGAGAGAGAGTCAGACTAGAATACACTCGAGTGTACGGATCGCACGAATACACTCAAGTGTGTTTGCATATCAAGACTATTTTTTGAAAAATGTAAACCATTGATCTTCACCGTCATACTATTACTAGGCTACATACAAATTTTGAGCCCATTTGGATGAGTGTAAATCACTCATCCAAGGACAATAAAATCGACGTGCGAAACTAATTTGAAATGTATAATTTTTGCGGTCTCCATAACATGAGCTATACATATCCAAATGTGCTCAAATTTTGTGTATGAGTTGTTCACGAGATGTTTAAGAAGATCGACAGATTAGATTTTCAAAAAAAATATTGCATCATGAAAAACTACTTGAGTGTATTCCGCTCTGGATACACTCGAGTGTATTCTAGCCTGATTCTATATATATATATATATATATGTAAGGCTAGAATACACTCGAGTGTACAGATCACATGAATACACTCAAGTGTGTTTGCATATCAAGACTACTTTTTGCAAAATGTAAACCATTTATTTTCACCGTCATACTATAATTAGGTTACATACAAATTTTGAGCCCATTTGGATGAGAGTAAGTCACTCATCCAAGGGCAACAAAATAGATGCACAAAACTAATTTGAAATGCATAATTTTTGCGGTCTTTTTAAAATTACCTATAAATGTCCAAATGTGCTCAAATTTTGCATATGAGTTATTCACAAGATGTTTAAGAAGATCAACGGATTAGATTTTTGAAAAAAAATATTGCATCATAAAAAACTACTTGAGTGTATTCTAGCTTGACTATATATATATATATATATATATATATATATTTGTGTGTGTGTCTTTTTACCATGTACTTCACACCTTGTGTGTTAACCCATTTGTTTCACGTATGTTTGAGGTTTAGAGATGGCTAAGAGTTGAAAATAAGTTATGTTTAAGTGTAGTTGTTGTAAGAATCCTAGTGTACATGAGCAAACTTGTACGGTTTGACCCTTGAATATGTAATTGAACTCTTAAAATAAAATCATATTGCTTAATATATCTTGTTGAATATTGAGACTATGTTGGTGCTTTTATCTTAGTATATGTTCATGTATGCTAATCCTTTACATACGACTGGAAATCAACTTGGGTCAGATCGGGTCCTGACCCGTACACTGAATTTCGGATCTATATTGGGGCCTAAATCTGGTTTGCACTATAATGTTTATCAAATCCATAAATTTGTGAAATATTTGGCTGTAGCATTGTTTATAGGACATGCCAAAAATGTTATCCAGTACCAATATTTAATAGATCTTAATAAAATTCACCAAAAGGCACATTTTGGGTCATTTGAAGTTACTCCCGGGTTGAACAAGTTGGGTTCGATAATTCGGGTCCTTACAAACTAAAATGTGTACACACGACTGAATCCTAATTTGGGATTGAATTAACATTTTCAGTTTAATTTGTGTCATTTCAGGTCAAAATTTCAAGTCGGGTTAGGTTAGGTCTGTTGGGTTTTAGGTGAGGGAGAAGGCAGCGGAAATAAAAAAAATCTCTCACCACAAAACCATAACCACGGATCGCATCAATGACTATGAAATAGGAAGGCTGGTTTTAGTGAGGTGTACCTGGTCCTAAGTCTTGCTCAGAGATAATACCTCACAGCTAGTGTGGTCTTCAACCACATAGTCTTCAAGGGCGTCTGTGCAACTCATGGTCCTGACCCAGACTGCGGTTCATTGTCGTCCTCCTGAGCGACAGAAGTCTCTCGCCTCTATAGATAGTCCACACAGACCACCGGGAACTCTAGTCATCTCGTCCTATAGGACACTAGAAGGAATCGTCCCCTTCTATCAGTGTACTAGTCACCAACACACTCTCCCACAACCAGTTGATGTCCTGTAGTTGTTTTTCCCTCATTGTTCCTCCCTAGATGGGTATAACTTGCTTGGGCTCTCTCGGTTACCACAACCAGAGAGGATAACTTTGCGGAGAAACTGATATTCTAAGTTGTACTATCTGAGAAGCCCCCAGTACCCTCTATATATAGGAGGGGTCAAGGTTAGGGTTCTCAGCCCCGGGTAATGCGAGACTAAAGTGGGAGTAGAAGGGTCCATAATTTCCATGAACTAATTGTACTGCAGTAGCCGAACCAGTCATTTAACAAACGACCGGTCGGTTGGGAGTGTGATCCGATCGGTTCACCAGTTGAACCGGTCATTTCACATTCCTGACCCACATCCAATTGACTTTCCTCTTTCGTTTCCAATTAATACAAACATCAATTCTTATCCCAATCGAATTGTACAAGTGAAATGAAATTCTTTTCTCACAAATCATAACAATCCAACCTTGCTTGTTTGGACCAGTCGAACCGATCGGTTCACCCAGTGAATCAGTCGGTTGGTGGTCCTGATTGTGCAGAACACAGTCAATGCAGTTCTCAATCAATTTGACACTCAAATCAGTTGGTTCAACACTTGAACTTGATGATTTTGAGTCAAGTCAATTGATAGAATGTTTAATTGAGTACCTAAACACCTTTAGTAATCAATCCAAACATCATTCATGGATAAACTCCTCTTCTAGGTAAATCCTTTGTGTGTGACCCTATAGGTTCCATTTCATGTTGGCAGTGAATGTCCATAACTAGCTTATGACATCACAAGCAAAGAGAGGTGCCTAGTCACACATCAGTGCTACCCAAGTGAAAAGGAAAGTTGGAGAACAACTTTCAATTCTATAGTTTGTGATTGGTGTTCCAGTGAATGTATAATTCCTTTATCTCTGATATCCTGAATGAACTCAAGGCATGGAGCTATCATCCTTTCAACGTTCATTCATGTTCCTTGATCCAAAGCAGACTATTTGAGATATGTGTACCATCAATATCACATATTGACTCACACGTGAATGTGCATGTCTTTTTCAGTCTCGCTTATCAAGTGGCCAAGAACATCATACTCCCTCAGGAGGGACAAATCCCATATCTATCACTCATAGTCAAAACCCCATGTGTCAAAGTCACCCAATCATCACCTTTATAACAATCCATATTTTAGGACCACGTTTGATGATGTCAAAGTGTACCCGACAACATGTGATGAGTGTAGTGATTTCAGGTCTAAGAATCACAATCACCACCATCACTGTGAGAGTTGACTATGACTACCATGTCATGGTTCCATGTGTCACTCTCATGGTGGGTCTGTTCGATACACTATTCTCTAACATGTATCTATGTGCTTGGTTTGATATCACATCATGACTAGTGAGACTTTGTCATCAATCAACACACACTCTAGTCTTGTTGTGTCATTGTTGTCTATCAACCTTCCATAATGACATCCGACTAGGGACATAACAAGAATATACAAACTCTTAGCATCTGTATCATCTCATTCTGCAAGTCCTTAACCCGAAGACATACGTCATTGAGTATTGTCATTCTCTAGACATTCATTCTGCTCTATCATTATCTCATATATATATATATATATACTTTTGTTACCCGCGCATGAAGTATATATATATATATATATATATATATATATATATATATATATACACACATATATATATATGAGATAATGATAGAGAAGAATGAATGTCTAGAGAATGACAGTACTCAACGACGTATGTCTTCGGGTTAATGACCTATAAAATGAGATCATACAGATGCTAAGAGTTTGTATATTCTTGTTATGTCCCTAGTCAGATGTCATTGTGGAAGGTTGATAGACAACAATGACACAGCAAGACTAGAGTGTGTGTTGATTGATGACAAAGTCTCACTAGTCATGATATGTGATACATCAAACCAAGCACATAAATACATGTTAGAGAATAGTGTATCGAACAGACCCACCATGAGAGTGACACATGGAACCATGACATGGTAGTCACAGTCAGCTCTCACAGTGATGGTGGTGATTGTGATTCTTAGACCTGAAATCACTGCACTCATCACATGTCGTCGGGTACACTTTGCCATCATCAAATGCGGTCCCAAAATATGTATTGTTATAAAGGTGATTATTGGGTGACTTTGACACATGGGGTTTTGACTCTGAGTGATAGATATGGGATTTGTCCCTCCTGAAGGAGTTTGATGTTCTTGGCCACTTGATAAGCGAGACTGAGAAAGGCATGCACATTCATGTGTGAGTCAATATGTGATATTGATGGCACACATATCTCAGACAGTCTGCTTTGGATCAAGGAACATGAATGAACGTTGAAAGGATGACAGCTCCATGCCTTGAGTTCATTCAGGATATCAGAGACAAAGGAATTATACATTCACTGGAATACCAATCATAGATTATAGGATTGAAAGTTGTTCTCCAACTTTTCTTTTCACTTGGGTAGCACTGATGTGTGACTAGGCACCTCTCTTTGCTTGTGATGTCATAAGCTAGTTATGGACATTAACTGCCAACATGAAATGGGACCTATAGGGTCACACACAAAGGATTTACCTGGAAGAGGAGTTTATCCATGAATGATGTTTGGATTGATTACTAAAGGTATTTAGGTACTCAATTAAACATTCAATCAATTGACTTGACTCAGAATCATTAAGTTCAAGTGTTGAATCAACTGATTTGAGTGTCGGATTGATTGAGAACTACATTGACTGTGTTCTGCACAATCAGGACCACCAACCGACCGATTCACTGGGTGAACCGATCAACTCATGGTCAGTGAGATGACCAGTTCACTTGGTGAACCGATCGGTTCGACTGGACCAAACAGACAAGGTTGGGTTGTTCTGATTTGTGAGAAAAGAATTTTATTTCACTTGTACAGTTTGATTGGGATAAGAATTGATCTTTGTATTAATTGGAAACGAAAGAGGAAAGTCAATTGGAGGCGAGTCAGGAATGTGAAACGACCGGTTCAACTGGTGAATCGATCGGATCACACTCCCAACTGACCGATTTGTTTGTTAAATGACCGGTTCGGCTACCGTAGTATAATCAGTTCATGGAAATTTTGGACCCTTCTACTCCCACTTTAGTCCCGCATTACCCAGGGTTGAGAACCCTAACCTTGACCCCTCCTATATATAGAGGGGTACTGGGGGATTCTCAGATAGTACAACTTAGAATATC
>OY856413.1:455837378-455964878 GCA_963693085.1 Alisma plantago-aquatica | reverse complement strand
TGCACCTCACATAAAGGTAGGCCACAAACGCATTATACTCAACTTAACTCTAGGATAAGGTTAGCAGTACCTCGGTCACAGTATGTATGCATATGCATCACACGTGAATAACAACCAACAAAAATATGTATTGTGAAGCAGCGATACAACAAATATCCATGAATCCAGTTCTAAAAATTTATTGCTTTCTGAAAAATGAACAAAGGGGAGGATATATATAACCGTTGCCCCTGTTACAAATTTTGTCTAAAATACAACTCACTGCACATCATCACTCAGTGCCTACTGGCTGAAGAATCTTTTAATTATCATTCGATAATATTGTATGCAGAGAATACAATCTGAATAGTGAGAGAGGGGCTGTTGGTTGTACAAAGTTGTAGCCGTAGAAGTAATAGTTAGTGGCTTAGCTGATGTTGATTTGATGAACAAAAGCAGTGGAGTTTTTGCAATTCCACCGGCTACCGGTTTCTAATCGAAGTTCGCGGCTAGTCATGAAGAGGAGGTACTGCGTTTTTATTATATCCAGCTCCTGCTACCTCTTTTGGCGCCGAGAAACCATGTTAAGGACATCGTTAACTGTGAATATCATGCAACTGCGAATCTGTCCACCACTTGGACCGTCGATGGCTCCTTCTTGAAGGTCATTCTCGCCGAGAAATACCATAATGACGGCTTTTACTGCTATGGCGGGGCAGCTCTCCTGCAACGTGTTCCTCTTCGCTGTCCTATCTATGCGTGTTGAAACCATACATGGGATCAACATGCATTCCAAAGGTCGTGTGGTCTGCGAATCTGTACAAACCGGTCGGGGTCGGCGCGACGCTGGAGCTAACTATGGATGGCGATCTGGTGCTTCGTGACAGCAAGTTCATGGTCTGCTAGCTCCACGGGCACATCAGGCAGGTTCGTCTCAGGAATGAGCCTCGATACAAGTAGTAACCTACAGCTCATCAATCAAAGGGTGAAACAGTGTAGGAGTCATTCATGCACCCCACCGAGGTGCTGCTCTCCGGACAGATGTTGTCGGGAGAACAGAGGCTAGTCGCAAAAATGGGATTTCACTGCAAGTAATTATCCGTACTTCTTGAAGGCCGATGGCGAGACCATCATGTTCTTTGCAGGTTCACGCTCCAACAACTTCAGTGCTTACCCTGAACCATCTTCCAATCAGTTTTTGAGGTTTGAATCTGATGGCCATCTGAAGCTCTATGAGTGTGTGGCAGACATGGTCGGGTGGAGATCCATAGTCCCCAACGGATTTCTAGAAGACTGTGACTACCCAGCTGTGTGCGACAGCTATGGCATCTGCAGCTCGCCGTGGAAGAAGCAATGCAACTGCCGGGAAGCTGCTGGAAACGGAAGCATCGACTCCTACTTCACGACGTCTCAGAACAAGCAAGAGGATGAAGGAAACCATTCCTACCAGTTGTCGAGAATGCCCACCACATTCACTAGTTGCGTGCTGCTGATTTCTTAATATGTTCTTGTTGATACTGCATATTCATGGAGGTTACTTTCGATCTTGGATGCAAGTCACTCATCATGGCTAAGGCTGCTGATGGGAGCTGTTGTTGCTGCTATTGTTCCACTTGATGAAGGTGGCTGGCTACGGCCACTGCTGTTGTTGCTATTGTACCACTTGATGAAGGTGGCTGGCTACGGCCACTGCTGCTGCTATTGTTCGACTTGATGAAGCTGGCTGGAAATGGCCACTGCTGCTGCTGCTATTGTTCGACTTGATGAAGCTGGCTGGCGATGGCCACTGCTTCCCACGTCCAGATGGGCACCCCATCGAGGCTTGTGATGATTGTGGAAGCTTGTGGCGGGTCTTGCATTGTTTTGGCTGCTGGGTGGTGTTTGGGATTGTTGTTGACGAGGGAAGACCAGCCAAGGGCCACCACCTCATATCATTGCCACCTGCTCCGTGGAGGACTAAGCCCATCATGACTATATTTGTCATCTTCTCCACCTTTGCCCCCGTCACCACCTCTTGCCATGGAATTCATTCCACTGCCAATATGATACTGACTGCAATCTTTGCTCCTGCAGTGTTAATCCCACCGCATATGTCATCGTTGATATGTTGTTATTGTTGCCCATGGGCTTGGGCATGTGCAGAGACAATCCAAAAGGTTGTTCTTTTCGTTCTTGTTAATATATTTCAAGTGCTTAAACGCATGCAGACCCTTCAACATATTGTGGTGTTCTTGATGTTGTTGTTGTTGTTTATGACACACTGCTATTGATTTGGTCGTGTTGTTCTGATGATTATATTGTTGTTGTTGTTGCACGTTCCATTGCTTTTACGGGCTCTTGTTGTTGTTAATTGGGTTCTGAGGGCCGCCTCAACCACACTGCCCCATAGCTCGACTTGCATGTCTGACTTTACCAGCTTATTAATCAACGACACACTATCACCATATTCCTGCGACGACAAAAAAAATAATGTTTAGAAAACACCAAACAGAACAACTAAAACTCTAGTTCCTTTGAAGAGATATCATCAAGGACATTAACATATTGAAAAGGTTTGATTTTCTTACCTCACGAGATAGTGGAAACAGAAGAGCCTCACACACATCAGTTGGTTCATCCATATACATTGGCTCATAGTTGTAGCTAGTACATGTGCTTGTGAGCTGAAACCAATAGATACTTCATGTGAGATAACTACAGAGAATTGATAGAAGTTCAACTCTCCAAATTTCAATGTACAATCTAAGATGGTAGCGCTTGAGACAAAGATGTATAACATTGGAGCAGTAAAGTTGTTATAAAAGAAAATACATCTAAGAGAATGCTACTTATATATAATAATAGGTTTGCACTTTAGAAGAACGGAAACGAGAAATTGAAATAAAAGGAAGTTATCACTATCATTGATAAGTGAATACAACATCTGATAGTAATAGAGAACAAATAATATACCTGGCTCTTGGGTTTTCATTGAAGTGTGCATTTACAGATCGGATAAGATCTCCACCCTATTCCTGTGACATCAAAAAGATCGAGTTTAAAATACACCAAACACAAAATTCAAACTTCAATTCTGCGAGGAAATATCAACAAGAACATTAGCCTACAACTAAAATTCTCAAAGTCACTTAATTCATTAGGACAATGCTGACATTGTATACATGTTTCATATAATTTGCAAAACTAGAATTGGGTTTTGGAACTTTTTTACAGTTGAGGGAAGATTCAGAGTCACCAACAAAAGAATAAGGATTAATTGATTCCCATCGTTTCCACTCTTGAACCAATATGGTTACCATGAATCATAAATCCCTTTAAGGGTCTACACAATTGATTAGGAAGTCCAAATTTATTTGTATCATTGTGGCTTTAGTGAAATCAAAGATTTTTATTGAGAAAGTAAGCCACATTGTAAAACTGACCTAAGTGTAGCTTGTTTTTGTTGACTAAATCTCAGTAAGTGGATATATTTCCACTAGTAATACACCATACGGCCCTGATCTCCAATGATTTGGAGCATGTAGAAAGGCATGGTATCTATCATTTGTTTGTCAAGATCAGTAGACAAGTATGGTGTTGAGGACTCACTTGGTCACACTGTGGCAATGGTGTTGGATAACATCAGTGCTATGGTCTGGATGTTTTTTGTTTCATGGTCATGATCATGACTCTTTTCATACATTGGTTGTTCCAGCTAGACATAAGTTCAAGGTTTCAAAAGAACAATATAAAAATGATGACATTGTTAGACATAAGTTCAAGGTTTCAAAAGAAAAGTATAAAAATGGCCAATGGACAATGCAAGTTGATGACCAACCCTTTAATCAAGTTCATGATACACTTGGAAAGTAGTTATGTAATTTTAAGAACATCCATCCTTGCTTTCTAATATAAACTTCATAATGAAAAGATGATGAAAACTATATCCATGATTTAAAAGCTTACCTGGAACCCATTTACTGGCAATGTTTTTTGGAGAAAGTTGTCATTTGAATTTGAATAGCCTATGAGGCACAAGGTATACAACCTTAAATACATAATAGTGTAATTCATGTGCCTCCCGAAGCTCCAAGCACAAAATTTTCTCATTGATCCTCGGGTGTGGTCCTCATACAATCCTCAAGCACATAGGCTAGCCAAGATAACAATGACTTCAACTTTGTAGAGTAAGACTTTGTCTTCACATGTGGAGATCGAGAGTTGCACTAGTAAGATGAGGAAATCAGTAAAGAATAGGATATTCAAGATCAAATTAAGCATAAGTCTATGTAAGTGTAGCACTTATCTTCAAAAGGAAAAGAACACACAAAGTCTTCACAAAACATCAACAGAAATTGTCCCATAAATGATAGTAGATCCATGATAACAAAAATGATCACATAGTTAGTATGCAAATCCATAAATCTGAAATGTTAAATCTTCCAATTGTTCAACTACTAATATGTATCCTGAAATAGTTAGCAATGAATTTTAGGCAAAATGACCTTGTTAAAATGTCCAACTTTTAAGTTTGGAATTTATTGGTTGGCTCTGAAGATGGTGGTTGTAGGAGGCAACATCCATGATAACAAAAAAATGATCACATAGTTAGTATGCAAATCCATAAATCTGAAATGTTAAATCTTCCAATTGTTCAACTACTAATATGTATCCTGAAATAGTTAGCAATGAATTTTAGGCAAAATGACCTTATTAAAATGTCCAACTTTTAAGTTTGGAATTTATTGGTTGGCTCTGAAGATGGTGGTTGTAGGAGGCAACATCCCTATGTGAATTAACCTATTTAAAACTGAAGAATTATTGAGACAAGATATAAAAAAGCATTAAGTAAAGGTACAAGGTATTGTGCAAGGCCATTTACCAAGGCTAAAGGTGATCTTCCTCAACCCATCCATTCAGCAACTATATAATAGAAGATATCCTTAATATATATGTAATGGGTTTAACGCCCAAGTTAAAATCCAAGAAATCTACTTTTACATTAGTAGAGACATGCAAGAGCATTAAAGGAATTGAAAATATTTAAATCCTAAATAAACATCCACACAATCATAAAAGATCATACAATAGTTTGACAGTCAAACAAGTGATAAAACAAAGTTTTGATATTGAAATGATTAAAATCCTAATCTAGTAGGCTTCATCCTTTAACAATCATTGATAAAATTGCTTGAAAATGGTCTTGAATTTCGATCATTCTCATAATCATCTTCCTCTTCATTGGCAAATCCAAGCCTCCTACTACACCCAATATCCTGCAGTAAAGAATTTCTCATATGATTTATCTTACCTAATTTCTCAGTAACAACATAGATTTATAGAATAAGATCATGTTCGAGTGTCTAACCTGATTCCTCAATCGTGCCAACTGTAGTTCTGCATTAGCAAGCGCTTCAGCATAAACTTTAGCCTCTTTTTCAATATCCTCATAGGTTTTTTGTGCTGATTCCATGTTGGATGCTTGTTTCAACATTTGTCTGGTTGCTCCACTTCCATAACCTCTTTCATATCCACCATGATGATCACCATATACATGGTCCATTACAGGCATGAAATCAATAGGGTCTTTGCTATGTTCCACATGACGTCATTCCGCTTCAGTTCGAACATTCTCCTACAAGGACAAAAAGGTTATGGTTTTTAATTAAATTTATGAGAACTAATTATATACAAAATGAAACATGCAATGAATACAAAATTACGTACCACACATGTCCTGGTATGTTCATTTGGAAATCGACCATCCTTATAGGTATGAGAAACTACATATGTGGTTAAATAAGAAGGGTCTAGTCCTTTCAAAATCTAAAAATGAATAATCAGTATTGGATATGTGATAATCTTAAAATAAAATCAAAACATATACCATCTCATATTGCTTCTGTCTTATTGATTTTCTCCCCAATGTGTATGTAGGTCTGATATGTGCACGGTTTTTGGCATTTCTTTGTGCCTCAACGATTGCTTCCTCTTTGCCCCAATAACCCAATAGTTTTTCCCATTGATCTTGGCTAACTCTAGACTCGGGTGACACAAGAAGTTGTTCTGGACTTCTTTTCTTTAGATATCGTTTCAAGTGAAACCTATGTGTTTGAACACCAGCTTTCACCTTGTTTAAGCACCATTGCCTAACATGAAACATGTTTGGCTTGTTTTTTGTTTCAGAACTTGTGAAGTTAAACAATTTCTGTTCCAAATATAGTGAAGACATCACAAATATTGGGGCATCTAAGAAAATATATAAAAGTGAAATGTAATAATGTAGAACTAATCAATTACCATGATGTCATCCCAAACACCATCAAAACTGCGGTCTTAGAAGACACCCCATTTCAAATGTAGTGGAAATGCATCACTATCTCTAGCCTTGAGACCCAAGAAGTTGGCCAAGGTTGTAGATTCGTGATGAACATGTTCATTTTGAAGTGTCATACACTCATGCTTACTTTTTCCAAGTGGTGGCTTCATAGTACGATATCCTGTCCAGCCACGACCTTTTCGTCTATGAGCTGTAAAAGTAAAGAAAAGTGTTGTAAGCTATATTCTAAGTGAAGGATATGTAATGTAATTTGTGATACATACTTGCAAACTCATGTTCTTCAAGTTGCATATCACTAGCTCGAGGATTAGATGATCTCGTATGTTGATGATTACCCATGCTAGGTGTGTGTTCCATATTTGGATCTACCCTTTCTGTAATAAGAATTTGAATGAATAGAAAATAAAAGGTTTAAGGTATGAAATGAAAATTTTCAACAAAATTAAGTTAGATAACTCACCAACTTCAGGATTTCTAACACAAGTATCAGATCTATTTTCAACCTCAAGTTGACTTGATGTAGTAGGCTCTTGATCCTCAAGTGGGATTGGTGAAATTATCTGTTCAGCCTCAAGGGGGCTTTGGATAGTTTGTACCTCACCCCCAAAGTCATCCATCACATCAGTAGTTGAGGTTGTAGGGATATTGTTTTCCCAACAATTTATAGTTTCCTCACAGAACATTGTTGAACCTGCATCAGAATTCATATCTTATTTTTGATTGAAAATTACACAACAAGTGATGTTATAGTTACCTATATGAACATCTTCCTTGAAAACTTGATTGTTCGTTGCAGAGGGTATCAAATTTTTGGGAGCATTGTTTTCTACGCAAGTCAGACTTAGAGTCATCCTTTTAGTCCCCATGCTACTTTTAGTACAAGAATATGACATTATCCCACTTGATGGAGCTACATAAAAGTATAAAATGTTGTTGTTTGTGAACTAAAATTAAGAAAGGCAAATAAATCAATATTGTTAGAAAGAATAAACTAAAAACAAATAAATTATCAAATACCAATATGATCTACTATCCTAGCCTCTCCGTGATGCACTGCATTAGGGGTTGAATATCCATGGTTTCCACTTTGTTGCGGATTAGAAGAACTAAGGATGGATTCTTTCGACCCCAATCCATTTTGAGTCAAGGATTCCAACATTTTTCTTGAATGGGCTGGTGTATTAAAAACACAAGTCAATGTTGTATGGAAATATAAACAATTAAAAGAGCAATGCGTTGATTACCTAAACGTGCATCGTTAATTATCCCCTGACCACATGTTGCAAAAGGAACTGAACTCTTGGATATGTTGCTTTCTAGTACTTTTGAAGAAGTACCAGTAATTCCTTTAGATCATGTTGAAGTTGGATCCATACTTTCAGAAGTATGAATAATCCCCTTAGAACCTACACAAGTATCTTCTTTGTAGAAGTATTCTACATAGATCAATGTTGTTTAAAATATGAGATAGTAAAAAAGGAAAAAAATACCATTGACATGTGTTTCTGTCATACCCCTTTGATCATCCAATGTCTTTGAAATTAAACTTGTGCAGAGAATGTTTTTCAACATTTTCTTTGAATGAGTTATATTCAAAACACAACTCAAAGTTGTTTGGAAATATGTATTTCTAAGAAAATTAGTGCAGTGATTACCTAAGCGTGCATCTTCCATTAATCCCTGGCCACATGTTGCATAAGGAAGTAGAGTCTTGGGTATGTTGCTTTCTCTTAATTTTGAAGAAGTATCACTCATTCCTTTAGACCCATTTGAATTCAGAATCATCCTTGTAGAAGTATCATCCATCCCTTCAAAACCTGTGGAAGTAAGAACCGTCTCTATAGAAGTACTCCGCATCGATCATTGTAGTTTGGAATATGAGATAGTGAAAAAAATAAGCATGTGTTTCTATCATACCTATTCGATCATCCACTGTATTTTTGGAGCAAAAACCAGATTGTTTGCTCGTTGTTTCAGCTGCATTTATCTCATAAATCATTACTATTTGGAAAAACAAATTAGTAAACAAACAAATCAGGATTTACAAATCTGTTCTTTTCTCCTTGACTCTTCATGATACATGGTATTCGGACTTGAAAATCCATGGCTTATGCTTTCTTGTGGATCCTGAGAACTATGGATGGGTTGTTTTGACCCCAATCCATTTTTAGTCAAGGATTCCAGCATTTTCGTTGAATGGGCTATATTCAAAACAAAATTGAATGTTGTTTGGAAATATAAATATTTAAGAAAACTAGTGCATTTATTACCTAAACTAGCAACTTTCATTAACCAATCACCACATGTTGCAGAAGGAACTGAACTCTTGGGAATGTTACTTTCTTTTACTTTCAAAGAAGTATCAGTCATTCCATTAGACCCTATTACACTTTTGGAGCTTTGGACCAATCCTTTAGACCCTAGTGCATTTTTGGAGCAAGAACCCAATTGTTTGGTCATTGTTTTAGCTGCATTTAACTCATGAATCATTACTGTTTGAAAAATAGATAAATAAAAAATAAAGCAAGACTTACAAATATATTCTTTTCTCCTAGGCTCCTCATGATAAATGGTATTCGGACTTGAATATCCATGGTTACCGCTTTTATGTGGATCATGAGAATTAAGGATTGGTTGCTTTGACCCCAATGCATTTTGAGACAAGGATTCTAGCATTTTCCTTGAATGAGCTGCATTCAAAACATAATTAAATGTTGTTTGGAAATATAAAAATTTATGAAAACCAGTACATTGATTACCTAAACAAGCATCTTTCATTAACCCATCACCACATGTTGTAGAAGGAACTAAACTCTTGCGGATGTTACTTTCTCTTACTTTTGAAGAAGTATCAGTCATTCCTTTAGACCCGAGAGCATTTTTGGAGCTATGGACCAATCCTTTAGATCCTAGTACATTTTTGGAGCAAGAACCCAAATGTTTGCTCGTTGTTTCAGCTGCATTTAACTCATCAATCATTACTGTTTTAAAAAATAAATTAATGAGTAAACAAATTAATACTTACAAATATATTCTTTTGTCCTAGGCTCCTCATGATACATGGTATTCGGACTTGAATATCCATGGTTTCTATTTTTTTGTGGATCATAAGAACTAAGTATGGGTTGTTTTGAACCTAATCCATTTTGAGTCAAGGATTCCAACATTTTCCTTGAATGAGTTGAATTCAAACCACAATTGGAAGTTGTTCGGAAATATAAATATTTAAGAAAACTAGTGCATTGATTACCTAAACGAACATCTTTCATTAACCCATCATCATATGCTGAAAAAGGGACTGAACTCTTGGAGATGTTACATTCTCTTACTTTTGAAGAAGTGTCTGTCATTCCTTTAGGTCCTAGTACATTTTTGGAGCTATGGACCAATCCTTTAGACCCTAGTGCATTTTTGGAGCAAGAACCCAATTGTTTGCTAGTAGTTTCAGTTGCATTTATCTCATGGATCATTGCTATTTGAAAAAACAATTTCATAAATAAACAAAGTATAACTTTCTAATGTACTAAAAAAATATCTCACTGTGTTATAGAAAGCGTGAAGCGCAACGCACACCGGATTGCCTCCTTTGAAGCGGAAAGCGGGAAGCGGGTTTTGAAGCGGACCGAAGCAGGCGCTTTTTGAAAAAGCAGTTGACGTTGTTTAAAATTAATTTATAAAAAAACATTTGATTACCATACTACCAACAATAAGATATATTTGGACTTTCATAGAACAACAAAAAAATCAAGTATTTTGAGTAACTCTTCACGGCTGCAAATAAATTTCATAGATGAAAATGGTTCCTAATAACAAAATTAAATGTTTACAAGATAAGAAGCAAAAAAACTTCAATTGTGATCATCACCAACCATACTAATTTGTAAAAGGAAAAAGAATAATAAGTATTCAATAGATTCATTTCTAATTAGTAATTAATTAGAATAGTCATGTAAGCATACACGGTATATAAAATACCTTATTACATATAATGCTATTGATGTTTGTTTGCCTACGTTGTTAAGTAATTAATAATTACTTAACAATACGTGATATACAATTGCAGATATAATACGTAATATATAATTGCAGTACTGATATAGTACGGAATCAGTACTGATAAAGCAATGGTGTATACTATTGAATAAATTTCCTCTTCAATATTCAGTAGTCGGTACATTCATTCCTAATTAATTAGACATGTAATGATATAACTTGTATAATGATATTGCTGCTTATTTTCCTATGTCGTCAATTGACTAATACATTGCAGGATGAAAGATGAATAGTATACTACTGATTTGGTACTGATAAAGTATTTTAATTTTAGTATACTACTGATGTTTAACAAATTAGAAAAGATGTATACGGTGTTTTTTTGCATTGTGATAAGTGATAACTGATAACAAAGAAATTATTTGTACTGGTAGTACCAGTCTGGTACACGTTCATGTGGAAGAAAATGGAGTTCTACGACTTTGCATTGCAGCAATTTAGAAAATCAAGCTTAACAACCTACAGCTGAAAATCAAGCGGTAGTTGAAATGAACTGCTGGAAATCAAGGTTGTAGATGATTACAACCTTCAAACGTTGAAAGGATTAGACAAGAAGAAGGAAACGGTTACTGCTGCGTGCTGCAACCATTAACAATTAACAACTAGCAGCCTAGCAGAGCGTGAGGGGAGCGGAAGACAGAGCAATGAAGAAGAGAATACAAAACATACATGAACTGTTGTGCGTAGAGAACAATCCGCCGAGAAACCATCGCCTGGACTCCTGGACGGCCACCGCGTAGCCTAGAACTAAAGCACCTTGCCTTCCGCCTCCCCCCTTGACTCCAGAACTGCCGCTAAGAAGCCCCCTGAGAATCCTTCCGTCACTGTGGAGGAGATGATGACAAAGTATGACGAGGTTGTTGACTCCAAGACTGCCGCTGGGAAACCCATTAGCAATCCTTCCGTCATTGTGGAGGAGATGACGAGAAACTAATATGAGGAGGGGATTAGAAGATACAGAGGGAGTCGCGCTCTCATAAGAGCACAGGGGACAACAACGACTTATGACTACGAGTCGAGGAGTCCTAGCCTCACCGGGAATCCTCATCGGGACTTCATGCTACGGCTGTAGAACAGTAGAAGTCTCGCAGTGTTCCGATTGAGAATAGAGAAGACGAGTCGGGGGTCTAGCTATTTGGGGATTTTGGGTTTTGAGGGGTCGCGAGGTCGTGTAACTCAGAAGCGTCCACTCCAGCCGCTGAATCGCATCCCGCTAAAACGGCCGGAAGCCCGCAAAAGCGCCGCAAACTACCCGCCTCAGTGACAAATGCTATTTTTCTGCTCAGGCCTGTTTTGACGCGGACCAGTGGGTTGGACGCTAAAGCGGGCGCCTCAGCGGCTGCCTCACATGCTTTTTTAATCGTTGATATCTCATGAACCTAGTACATTTCACATAGTTTGTTGTTTTTTGTAATCTCAGATACTAAAAAATAATTACCTTTTGCACCCACACCATTCTGACTTGTTGAATCTTTCACTTTGTGCTTTTGATGAGCTACAACTTAAATTGATTGGTTTAGCATTTGATTTTTTCCAAGAAGATGATTTCCTTGAGCCTGGTTCTCCTCACTATTATTTATCGAATCAAGTTATCTTTGATTTTTTGAAGAAAAAGGTTTACTGATACATATATACACCTATCTCACTTTTTGAGATTTTTAAAATAATTTTGCTTTCTTGTAAACTTCCAGACCAACATAGTCATATATATTCTAATTAAGCTTGATCCACTAGTTGTTGACCTTCCTTATATTGATGATCAGCCATCTATGCTCAAAGGTAAAACAACTAAGCTAAATACAAGATAAATACAAGTGTAAGGTTCAATGCAAGCATATGGTAGTAAATGTATTATGACTATGAGTGGATTTTATATTTAGAATGTAGATGTCTGATAAAATGTACAAAATATGTGAAAATCCATTATATCAATTTTGACCTTAAACAATCTGACACAATATAAATCTAATATGTATAGTATCTAAAGTGTATATAACAAAGTTAGTATTATAGTAGTAACAAATCATACGCACTACGGGCTTAACGACATTGTTAACATAACACCAGAATAAGATGTTGTGAATTTTTAATCATTAACTGGTTTAAGAGTATACAAGAGGGTAAACAATAAGGAATTTATCAATTTGTGTGGCAATATATATATATATATATATATATATATATATATATATATATATATATATATATATATATATATATATAACAGTTTGTCTTGCCCTCAATTTGAGATGTCTGCTATGGTAGAATAATAGCACTGCAATGGATTTCGTTCAATGGCTAAAATCATTATGTCGAGGGATGTCTCGTACAATACATAGCTATATTAACTTGGATCAGGAAAGGTAGCCTGGTACATTTTAAACAAGAAATTTGTCAGAGACGAAAGAGAAGTAACTAAGATATCTTTAGAGCAAGAGTAGAATGAGAGTCGAAATAGAGTAGAACGGGAGCCGAATTTGTTTCTCCTTATTTTTGTTTCAGAACTCAGAGGGCACTTTCTATTTATACTTCAGAAGGCCAACAACTGAAAAAAAATTCCTTAGTTGCAGGAAACCATCCATATTAGTTTGTTTGGGAATTGGAGTTCCTAATTATTTTGGATCAATTATAGAAAACCAATTAGAGCCTCATTTACACTACAAAAAAATTGGCCTTTGTTGAAGAACATTTGTGAGGAACCATAGATTGTGAATAATGATGGCTATTTGTGAGGGCTCATCCTTCAAATATGGGACCAAATCCCTCAACTGTTTTTTTAACATCTTTACAAATACTAATCCCTCACAAATACATTAGTCACTAATCATTCCTTAAAAAATACCATGAAAAATGATTCCCTCCATCTCATATCCCTTCCCTCCATCTCATTTCCCTTCCCTCCATTCTAAAATACAACATTTGGATATCAAAATTAAAAAGGAAAAGAAAAACCCTCCCCACTCGTCCCTATGCACAATGACGAACTAGGGAAGCACTGATCACCTGCCCTCGTCCTCGACGCCTCCTTGATTCCATCGACCACGCCTTCAGTCCGTCGACCAGGCCTCGCTCACTCCACGGCCAGGGTCTGCTCCAGCTTAATGCCGCCCAGCCTCAGCAACCCCACGACCCCAGCCGCTTAGCATTTCCCGAATCCCACCGGTCGCACCCAGCTGCAACCGCACCTACCTCCCGGACAGCGCCCCAACTGCTCCTGCCACCCCAACTGCAGCAGGTCATAACTCCAATCGTCAGCCGGCTTCCAATTCCACGGCCAGGAGTAGCCATATCGTGCCGGATCCCAGTGAAACCAGCGGCACCCGACTCAGGCGGCGCCCAGCAGGAGCTCTGAAGAATACTTCAACCTTGGATCAAGCTACTGGTCTCTTTTCCTTGATCTGACGCCCATAAGCTGCCCAACCGCCTCTGCTCCAGTTCTTCTCTTGCAACGTCCATTGTTCTTCTTCTTCAGTTTTAATCTCGTTGCTTCTGTCCATTGACCGGAAGCGTGGGAAAAGGTACTGCTACTAAAACTGCATCTTTTTTCTGTGCTACTTGTTTTATTATTCTCTTGCAACTGTTGTGCTTGCTTGCTGTTATGTTGTTTGATTCAATCATGTGTTGGTCATTTAGTTTTAGGTAACGATTCCAATGTGCATCCTTCTTCATGTGTATCCCAGATTTGAGTTCACTGTAATGTACTGTTCACTGCCAATGCTTGCTTATTTCTTCATATGTGTATCCCAATAGTTTACTGTAATCTGTTAATTACTGCCAGTGTTTTCTTCTTTCTTCATTTGCGTATCCAAATTTTGAGTTTCCTATAACGTATCTCCTCTTTACATAAAATAGCCATATAAATTAAATCTCAAACCTTATAGCCTTCATTCGGAACTCACATTGTGATGTTTGATAAATGGGTAATATTACTATGGACTGAGAATGGGTTGATGTTTAAAAATAGACATGTAGTAAGCTAAGTGTAATGATTTATTAAAATTATATGGGTCAAATGGAATATGTAAGAGTCTAGTCACCACTTAATTTTGTATTTGGTTGTAAGTATAATATAGCCTGGTGTTTTTGCATTTTGCAGAGGCACACTAAGTCATTGTCAACATCTCCGATCTGGTTAAGAAGTCTAGGCAGAAGCCTCAAGAACGAATGAGTGTTCTTAGTAATGTGGGTTCCTCCTAAAACAACAATTGGATATATAATATGTCTTTTTTCCTTTACCCCCTCCATCTAAAATAATACCCTTTCTGTAACATGTGGTTGTGATGTATGACCTAAAAGCCAATAATTATGGTAATGATCCTCTAGTAAGTGCAGCTCTGTACTTAGAGATTAATTAAAGGCCGACTGCCCAGGGCTCCCATGGGACACATCCATTCCTAATATAATAGTTGGCACTTTGGAGATCTTTGGCATGGATGGAGGATGCTCAGCTGTGGTGAACTTCTCTGCATCTTCCATCCATGCCAAAGATCTCCTAAGAGCCAACTATTATATTAGGAATGGATGTGTGCCATGGGAGCCCTGGGCAGTCGGCCTTTAATTAATCTCCAGGTACAGAGCTGCACTTAGTAGAGGATCATTATCATAGTTATTGGCTTTTAGGGCCTGCATCACAACCACATGTTAAATAAAGGGAATTATTTTATATGGAGGGGGAAAATGAAAAAAGACAAATATACAAATGTTGTTTTAACAACAAAGGGATCAAGGAGGAACCCACATTACTAAGAACACCCATTCGTTCTTGAGGCTTCTGGCTAGACTTCTCAACCAGAGCAGACCTTTTGTTGAATGCATGTTTGAAGCTTTCCATGGTCATGACAGACATTCTATTGATGATAAGCGTGCACAAAGATGGTATGCTACTAACTTATAATGATACATATCATACAAGTGAACCAGAAGTTACAGTCATTTCACACCCATGCTTTAGTGCTTCTATGCCCATCATTTGATTTTTAAAGATACCAAACTTATTTACATATCATTTCAGTTACCATTGGAGACTAGAACTTTGTAATTCTACTATGTCCGCCAATCAAAAATTATGGTCCTCTTCCTTTTCACTTCCTACTTCTATCTGTGATGAAGTGGAAATAATTATTATAAATTTCTTGTGGGGATAGTGTGAAGGCAAGAATGATATCCATCTTCTTAAGTGGGATGATGTAACCATCTTCTTAAGTTAGTCTATGGATCAAATTGATCCATGAGAAATACCTTCTTAAGGATTCCATCTAAAATATTGATATATATGGTCAACTTTCTTGGTATTTATTGTACTCCCAGGTTGGAGGCTATTGCTACTCATCTCTGTATCCAAATTGCCATTTTTCGGAAGTGGGTATTTTCCTCTTTTGATATCTAGCAGCTATCAATGAAAGTAATCTTTTTAGATGGGATAGACACTTCTACAATGTTTCTCTTAGGAGGAAACTTCTTTTCTTCTGTAGTGGTTGGTATATATGAACTGTTTTCTTCTGCTAGTCTATTGTTCTGCTGGTTTACAGTCTCCTACTATCATAATTTGAGTGTTGTGTTATTAACAAGATACCAAACAATGAAATTTTCCCTGTTGTCCTGGTCTGCATGTCATATGTTCTATCTTGGTTGGTGTTAAGTCTTATGCAGCTGACTTATTTTAAGTATTTCAGTTCTTAATTTTATGAGATGTTATACATGATATCATATACTTATATGTTTAAGTATTTCAGCTGACTTATAGGGACAGTTAGGTATTTGTCTCATAATGCTTGTTATAAGTAATAACAATATGTTGATATCAGATCTAAGAAGAAATAGACTGTCAGTGCCTTTATGCATAGAGATCTGCTACAATATTGAGATTCTATGGGATATGTTGGACATAACCCATAGCATCAGGACCACACACAGCTTTGAATCTCCTTTGGTAGAGTCTAAATAGCCATGCGTCAAAATACTCCTTTGTAGTAGAGAGATCGCCTAGTTTGAGAAGAGAAGCAGTGTAGCTAGTCTGACAGTATAAGTAGCCCCTGTAATCGAGTATATGTTGAGACATGTGAGCAAAAGTTAATGGATGGATCTGTGAACTATTATTGATTAGGTGGGTACCTATGCTATTGCAGTTCTTGAAGGATTTTTCTTGAAGGATGTTTCTTCTGCCTCTTTTTTTGCTTCTTGTATATTGATAGACTTCATGTATGTATTCTCCCTTCCCTCCCCTTTTCTCTTTTTCCTTTTTCATGTTGTATATTCGACCCCCTTTTGCTGCAATTGTTGCAAAAAAATCAGTCCTTTTATACTACTGTTTCTTTGATTTTTTTCTATTTCCTCGTGTTTCCTATTCTAGCTTCTTTTCTTTTCTTTTTTTGCAATTTCTCCTTCATTTCCTGTTCCTGCTATTGCATCTAAATTTTTGTTACTTCTATGTCCCCTCTTATTGCTACTTTTTCTTACTTATTCTTGCTCCTACATGACTACATCTCCTACATGACTACATCTCAAACAGTTGTTCCTCTACTTATTATATATTTTCCTTCATGTAGATGGATTTTCTAATAGATCGGAGTTGGATGTATATTGGGAACAGAGTGTGCAGTGATGTATTCAAGGCAGGGTTACGAAAGTTCATTGAGTTTGCTCTTATCCATCAGAGACCAACTAGACAGGGGAAATTAATATGTCCTTGCAAGGTATGTTTGAACAGATACCTTAAAACAGAGGAGGAGGTATTCTCACATGTATTACAAAAAGGATTTGTGCATAGCTATGATGTTTGGATGTTTCATGGGGAGGTGATTGGTAGGAGCAATCCTATTGTGGCACCAAACATGCCTAGCACCGACAATATGCATCAGATGTTGGAGGATTTTTTTGGTATGGGTGACACAACAAATGACCACTCTACTGAAGCTACAGAGGAACCTGCAAATGTAGATGCACGCAGATTTTACAAGCTACTAAAAGAGGCAGATCAACCACTCTACAGAGGTTGCACAAGTCATTCTAAGCTATCGTATTTGGTTGCCTTGCTATTTCTGAAGGAGGAATCTGGATGGTCCAACGATTCTTTCACAAAGTTGTTACAGTTGATTGTTTCAGGATTTCCGGAAGAAAATTGTCTATTCCCGGAGACGTACTATGAAGCAAATGCGATCGTGAAGGATTTACGACTTGATCATTCTACTATAGACGTATGTACAAATAATTGCATGCTTTTTCGCAAAGATGCAGCTTCAAAAGAAAATTGTGATACTTGTGGTGCTTCAAGATGGAATGAAAAGCAATACAAAACAAAGGGAAAGAAGGTAGCTGCTAAGTTCATGTATCACTTCCCTTTGATACCTCGGTTAGAGAGGCTCTATATGTCTTCATCTATTGCTAAATACATGATTTGGCCATCAGAAGTAAAAAGCAAGGATGGTCGTATTCATCATCCTTCAGACACACCAGAATGGTTGTCTATTGATGCCAGGTATCCAGACTTTGTTGCTGAACCACACAATGTTAGATTAAAAATTTTGATGGTGAAAAATATTTTCGACTTCCACCTAAGCCACTATCTGGAGAAGATATACTGAGGCAATTTGATGGGTATGAAAATATCACATTTGGAAAAATGAATAAGCGCAAGAGGCTTGGAGATCAAATTCAACCATTACCTCCTAGTTGGAATAAGATAAGCATCTTTTTTCAGCTACCTTATTGGAAGTATTTATCTGTTAGACACAATCTGGATGTGATGCACATAGAAAAGAATGTGTGCGAGAATATTTTAAACACATTATTGGGTGATTCTAAGAAAAGTAAAGACAACTTACAAGCTCGTCAAGATTTGAAGAAAATGTGCATTCGAAGAGATTTATGGCCAGTAGATGCAGGTGACCGCTATTACTTTCCTCCAGCATCTTACACCATGACTAATGCGCAGAAAGATAAGTTCCTATCTGTGTTAGAAAAGTTGAAAGTTCCTGATGGCTATTCTTCTAACATATCTAGGTGTGTTAGCAAATCTGATAGAAAACTTGTTGGGCTGAAAAGTCATGATTGTCATGTTCTTATGCATCAACTTCTACCTGTTGCCTTGAGACATTGCATAAGCTTAGATGTGTACAAGCCTATTGCTAATTTGTGCTCATTTTTCAACAAGCTTTGCTCTAACATTATTGATGTGGAGGAATTCAAAGAATTGGAACAAGAAATTGTTGTCACTCTTTGCCAGTTGGAGAGAATCTTCCCTCCTTCTTTCTTCACCATCATGATGCATTTGCCCATTCATTTAGCTTATGAAGCCAGGCAAGACGGATCTGTCCGAACTAGGTGGATGTACCCAATACAGAGATACTTGAAGAAATTGAAGAAGTATGTAAGAAACAAAGCTAAACCGGCTGGTTGTATTGCTAGTTGCTATTTAGCTGAAGAAAGTTTGACATTTTGTGGTAGGTACTTGCATAATTTTGAGACAAAACTGATCCGCACTCCTCATAATGTTGATGGATCTCCAATTAGAGTTGGAGTGTCAAGAAATTTCGACATCCACACTTTGGAACAAGCCCATCGTTATGTCCTTTTCAATAAAGAGGAATTGGATGTTTACAGAAGGTAAGATTTAATTACATCCTAAAATTCTTGCTGATATTTGTATATATGTTGTACATTAATTTAGACACTTCTTATAAAGCAGTGAACACATGTGTATTCTTCAAGATATGGAACCCAACATTGCCCCACGGACCCTAGAAACAAAACATGCAAAGGAGTTCTCTAAGTGGTTGAAAGAGCATGTAAGTCTCAAACATAAATATTGTTGTCACTCTTAATGTTCAAGTTAGTGTAGATTACATTAATGTTTTACTTTTTTATGAAGGTAATGCAAATGCGAGAGATTAGGCCGAACAGTATTAGCGATGATTTGAGATGGTTATCCTAAGGCCCTTGTGCTGAGGGAATGTCTTATGAAGGATTTTCGGTCAATGGATATCGTTTCCGTTCAAAGCCCATTGAAAGTACATGTACTACACAAAATAGTGGAGTGTATTTGTGTGCTGACACTTCAAGTTATTCAAGTGGTAGAGATCGAAATCCTATAAATGCTGAAGTCACGTACTATGGCTACTTAGAGGAGGTTATTGAGCTAACTTATGGTCCAGGAATCAAAGTTCTGTTATTCAAATGTTCTTGGTATGATGAAAGCACTTCTAACGGGTTGCGAATTGATGAGTATGGGTTCACACAAATCAACACTTCAAGGATAAAAAGAAAGGAGGAATCGTTTATCCTGGCTTCTCAAGCATTGCAATGCTTTTATGTGAAGGATCCTAATGATGATGATTGGTGCACAATGCTAAAGCATCCTCCTAAAGATTATATTGAAGTACCTTTTATTGAGAATTGTTTGACTGGTTTACAATCTGATGGTGGTGTAACTAGTGATGTGTCTTGGACGAGGAGTGACACCGGGGGATCTTTTGTTGATAGAACTAAAAAAAAGAATGATGGGGCTAATGTTTAGTTCATTAATCTTTCTGTTTTGTTTGCAAGTCTAGAATAATTTACTTGGGGAATATGTTGTATTGCATTTTTTTGGAAAAATGTTACTATATGGCATATTCTTTGCAATTTATTTAGTCTTGTTTCATATACCAGCAAGTAGGACATCATTATTCTTTTTTGAGATATGAAACCAAGGTACTCTACAAGTTATATGTTTTTCAAATGCTGAATATTCATATGTTGGTGTCTCATATTCTCCGCAATTTATTTGTTTTTCAAATGTAGCTACTACTTTTGTTACTGACATTTCTGCACTAATAATCTAATTTTTTTCCTTGTCAATTGAAGGATGGCAGGAAGAAGATTCACTAGATCTAGTTGTAACAACACACCCAGTCAACCTATTGCTGTCCCTCCATCCACAATTGAAGAAAATTGTGAGGATGAACCTACTCTACTGTCCAACAATATTGAAAATGATGTAATAGTTGAAGAAAATGTTGAGGATGAACAGAAGAATAGGAAGTATGGACGTGGGCCTGCAAGTGAGCAAAGCCTACTTCCTAAGCAAGGGCAGCCACGTCACAAGGTCCAATGGGATGATGAAGGAAATGCTATTGGGGAGAATGGTGCCAAATTGAATCGTTATTGTCATATGCTAGCAAGGAAACCACACATATGGCATCTAGACTTGAAGTGGAACGAACAACCAGAACAAGCTTTTGCAGATAGAAAATCATTTATTGAGGTAATCTTTTTCATAAAAAGACCAACAAATTGTATGATTGTTATATCTAAAGTAATATTTTCTATGTTTTTGTAGAAATACTTTGATTTAGGCAGTCACCCTAATGCATGGAATCACATTGATGAACACATTAGCAAAGGGATATCATTGTGGAGGGCACGTGTAAAGAAAGATTACTATGAAAAGTACAAGATTGAACCAGAATTGATGATGAAGAAAGTTGAGAAAAATGCTTCCATAGATATGGACCAGTTTAAAAATCTTGTTAAAGAATGGGGAACCGAGAAGTCTAAGGTACAATGGTTTCATATAACTTTTTTTTTTATCAATAAGCGCGTTTCTCTTTCATTACTCACAAAATTTACAAAGGGGAGCAAAGCTCAATACATCTATAAAGATAGATATCAAAAGTCAAAAAGAAGGATGCAATTTATCTATGCAAACTTCTATAATCAGTATTTATGCAATGCCACACACTGTTTGGTTTGCTCCTACTGTCTTCAAAAACACATCTGTTTCTATGTATCCATATGTGATAAATGATAAGAGTAGCAAGAAGAGCTTCATTTCTGTTCTTTAGCAGGTGTACTTCATTTCTATTCCAGCAGTAGGTGTACTTCAACGCTGCTGCAGATTTTTTGAATCTGCTCAATTCCTCTGATCTCAGGGAGCTTCCACACTCCACACTTCACATCAGTCCCCTTTCCAATGTGGAATTGGACATTATAGAGATATCTATCTCTTATATTGAGGATGTTCTTCCACATCCATCTATTGGCTTGCTTATATTGAGGATGGTTTCATATAACTTGCATGTATACCTATCTACTTTTTCTAATTATATGTTTCTTATGGTTTAGAAAATTTCCGAGATCAACAAGGCAAACAGAGCAAAAAAAGTGATGGATCATACCACAGGATCAAAGCCATGGAGTTGTTATCGGGAAGAAATGGTATTAATAATGGACACTTGTCTTTCTTAGTAGGAGTTGAACATATAACATGGACAATTATTATGTTATCTATCATGTGTAGGTCAGTGAAGATCAACCCGTTGTGCCTCTTAACAAATTTTTGGAAAACGTTTACGACAAAAGCCCACAAGTGGTTAGAAAATGGATATTTGCTTTCCTATGATGTCTACAAAGCTACATATGCTTAGATATCTCAATTTAAGCTTTCCTTTTATGATGTTTTCTAATTACAGCTTGAAATCTCTGATATCGTGGAAAACCAAGTAGCAAACCAAGAAGAAATAGATCCTAGAAGTGTTGATAATCTAACACGTGCTGCTTATTTGCAAGTTTTAAATCCTTACAAAAAGGCTAGGATCCGAGGTGTTGGAATTGGGCACAAAGAGATAGGACATAGGGGAAAAGCTGCCCGTATAAGATATGAAATGCTTCTTGAGGAAAGCAATGCAAAGGATGTATGTTGGAGAGAATCTAAACTTGAACTATTAGTTACAACTAGTCTATTAGATTGATGTTTGTAATTTGTTTTCTATTTCAGGATAAACTTAAGGAACTTGAAGAAACAGTAAATGGATTGAAGAACTCCGTCTCCCAATTAATGACTTGGTATAATCAATCACAGGTAACTCAGATTCAGTTGTCTATGTCAATGTAATATATAATTTTTTTTTGACATTGTTGATGTATTTGTTATAGGATGGCGGTATTAATGTTGATTGTGCAGCTGAATACCCCAATCAGAATACTACAGGTGTCTTACACATGCAAAGTGGCACAAATAGGTCGGATGTGGGTTCTTTTCACATACAAGACAATACAAGTAATGGTGCATATGTAGGCATGTTTCCCAGCCAAAATAATTCAAGCGGGGATGGCTTAGGAAGACTTTCTAGACCAAGCAATTCAAGGGAGACTGGAGTAGGCATGCTTTCCATACAAGGTAATTCAAGGGAGAATGGAGTAGGCAGACTTTCCATACAAGCCAATTCAAGGGAGAATGGAGTAGGCAGGCTTTCCATACAAGGCAATGGACATCCACGGATCTTTCCACCACAGGTAACTCATTACAGCTATAGATTATTTTCAATATTCATACACATAAGAATATTAACATGTACACTTTATTAAAGGTTGCAGTTGAAAGTTGGTCCCCTTCTTCTGGTAATAATCGACAAAGTCATCCTCAAATGCAGAACACACCAACCACATCTTCATCGGTGTCTTTCACACCAAGAAATCAGCGTTTAAATCCTGTAAGTAATTCATTTCAGCTTATCTACATGAAGTGGGCGTTTAAGGCGTTTTAGGCCCAAATTATGCAATTTAAAGGCTAAACTAGCATGAATCGAGTCTATATTTGGTCAAATTAGATCACCTTCAGTCATTGCATGGTTGATATAGATTTGATTTAGAGTAAATCAGGTCAAATTTTGGCAAATTAGGTCTGGTCTGAGGAAAATCAGGTCTGATTTGGGGAAATGAGGATTGATTTGGGCCAAATTGGTATGTCCTCATAGCGCTGTTTGTTAAGTTTTTTCTACTTTTTCATATTTTTATTGTTCTTGCTTCTTTCTCTTTTCTTTTTTTATCCATTCTCCTGTATCTTATTCCTGCGTCCTGCTGCTATGTTTTTTCTGAGTTATTCATCCTATATTCCCTCCTACTACTATGCAAGCATGTGCATATTTTCTTTTTCAAATTTGTCCTATACATCCTGCTACAAAATCTACTACTACTATTTACATATCTAATTTTCTTTTTCTGATTTCTTCCTCCTAAATCTCCTCTCTTAGACACTGTTGTTTGCATGTTTCCATTTATTTTCACTGACCTATTCCTTCCTCTATATTTTCTAATTCAGCACCTGCTACTGCTATTTTTTATTTTGTTTTGTTGATTCTTCCTCTTTCAATCTCCTTTTACTGCCCTTGGTTTGTCTTATTCTGACTTCTTCCTACAGAACATCTACCATTTGCATGCTCTTTTTATCCCATTTTCTCTCACCAATTCGTACTTGTCTTCCTCTTACTGTTATTTCATTTTCTTCATGTTAATTTTGTTGTCCCTGATTCTCCTATAGTTATCAATTCAAATTAAAGATGGCAGTAATTGTGATGATGAATACTGTTATTGCCTACTATTTCTGCTCCAGATGCCCTTGTCCCCTGCTTGTCCCCTTCTTTTGAGTCATTTTCTTAAGGGGCTGTTGATATTAATAACCTTGGGAATGGCCACTCTCTGTATGGGCTAACTCTATCTACTTTGTTTTTAACTTTTGGCTGTCCAAGCTGCTCCAAATTGTTGGGAATTGTTCAAAAACATATATTTGTTATTCTTATTATTCTGCGTTGTAATATGGGTCTGAATTGGTTTGTGGCCATATGTGATAAATGATAAGAGTAGCAAGAAGAGCTTCATTTCTGTTCTTTAGCAGGTGTACTTCATTTCTGTTCCAGCAGCAAAGTATTGCTCTTTTAGGTGCTCGACTCTTCCACAACCACTTGGTCCAAGGCAAGACCTCATGTTTAGACCTGCAGACCTCCCAAGCGTCTTTTAGAGAGATAGTTTTTAGTTTCCCGAGCATGCAGATATCATCTCCACTTCCCAGCTCAACGCTGCTGCAGATTTTTTGAATCTGCTCAATTCCTCTGATCTCAGGGAGCTTCCACACTCCACACTTCACATCAGTCCCCTTTCCAATGTGGAATTGGACATTATAGAGATATCTATCTCTTATATTGAGGATGTTCTTCCACATCCAGCTATTGGCTTGCTTATATTGAGGATGGTTTCATATAACTTGCATGTATACTTATCTACTTTTTCTAATTATATGTTTCTTATGATTCATTTTTGTATTTATATTGATAGGGTAGAATTACTTTTAATGATGGATTTCAACGGACAATTCACCTTGGAGTAGACCAAAACCGAAATATAAGGGTAAGTTGTTTGTTGTACTATGATTTATGTATTAACTTTAAATTCTATTAATATAATGATTTGTCATTTTTAGGAGAAGAATATTCAAGTACCTAACCGTATGAGGCGTGGCATTGATGAAGAACACAACACCATTTGAAGGAATATGGAGACATTATAGATCTTAAGAGTTTCTAGCATGATATGTTGATTGTCATCAATCTCAAATTTTAAAACCATATGTACTCTTTATTTATATCAACGTTGAGCACGCAATGTATGGATAATATTTTGCTTCAATATCAAAAATTGGTTTGAGGTGATTTAACATTTTTATGTGTCATTTTGGTGTTTAATCTTCTTATGATGTCATGTGAATTAGTATAAAAATATTGCTTGAGGTTATGTATACAAATTTTTCATTTAAAATTTGATATTCACTATAGTAACAATTAATTAACATTTAATAAATCATTCAATAATCAATAACCAAATCATTTACAGTAGTCCCTCATAAATATATTGATGAAGGTCCAGATTGACCATCAAAATTGCATTCATGACTACCACATAGCCCCTCAAAAATATATTCTCCAGGACCATCAAGTCCCTCAAAAATGTATTCATGAAGGCTAAATAGTCTCTCAAAAATATATTCATGAAGGCTAAATAGTCCCTCAAAAATGTATTCATGAAGGCTAAATAGTCCCTCAAAAATGTATTTATGAAGGCTAAGTAGTCCCTCAAAAATGTATTTATGAAGGCTAAATAGTCTCTCACAATTGTATTCGTGAGGGCCACTGGTATTTGTCACGTGAGTTCTCTTCACGGACCATTTGTGAGGGCCAGACCCTCAACCGTCCCTATTTCTGAGGGCCTGTAGAGAGGGGTTTGTGACAGGACTCTCCCGTGAATAATGGCCCAGTTTTTTGTAGTGTGAAAAGGGGCGGAATTACCTCTCCTTTACAAGAATCCGGTGAGGAGAATTCCCTATTTCCGCCTCGGTTTCCGTCGTGGTCCAAGCCGGTGTTATCGCCGGAGCTGCTATGCCTATAGCCACTGCAATGAGAGCCTCCGCTGTCTACTCTCGTCGGTCGCTATCCACCTGTCGGTTCCGTCAATTACCGCCTTCTGCTGATCGCCGTTATGCTGAGTAGGCCTGCCATTCCAGTACAATCGCTTCCTGCCTTTGACTCGGAGACGGAGTGCTTGATGTGTGCTCTGAATACCCTCCTCTAGTACTAGTAGTCGCTCCTCTCTAGCGGCGTGCCACATTACGTGCGTAGATGGGAGAGAAAGGTGCAGTGCGTGGGAGAGTGGAGAACAAGAGCCGAAGAAGTCGAGAGTTGAGACTAATCCCTATTTGCACAGTCGACTGAGAGTGTGGTTAGATCTTTGCTATGTATGTACAGCCGCGGGAGATTTTAGTAATATTAGGAGTGGCTATTTCGTTTCTCATAGGGTTATAACCGTAACAAGTCCTTTGAGTGGGGTATACCCCTCACGCACTGCGAGCATCGCCCGTCACTTCTACAGGGCTTTGTTGTAGTGCACCCAGTCGTAGTCGTTGTCACGCACGGAGCGGACGAGCAGCCTGTTGAAAGCTGTCGTGCCTGAATAGTCATGCAGCATCATCATCACCACGGTGGCAGGCAGACAGGAAGAAGACGCTGACCTTTCCATAGTTATCATCAACAACGTAGTGGACCATGCATGCATACATGTCAATCTTTTTACCCCTCTGATCTATGGCAAATGAGATGATAAAAGGAAAGCCATGCTAGTTATCAACAACCCTTGTGATCCTTATCGAAGTTGTGGTCTGACAATGCTCGTTTAGATGATTCCCGGTGTTGGTCCGCCTACGTTGGTGACTGAGACTTAAATCCTTCACTCTGGAGCGGTAGCCGGTGGCGGTTCGGCGACACTGTTGGAGGCATCGACAATGCATTCCTCCATAGTGGTAGCAATTGTGGGAGGAGAATGTACCGTCAGAACACATGGACGACGAGGACGCTCTCCGCCAGGCCGCCCTTGAGAAGCTCTCCACGTACGACAATGCCCTCCCGGGTGTTTCTTCCGGAATGTAGGAAATAGGTAAACGAGGAAAGGTGCAACAACCACTACGTGCACATGGACGTGAATAAGCTCTCGGCGTCAGGAAGCGCTACCAACAAGCGTATAAAACCCAAAGAAGAAAAACACCAGATTTAACGTGGAAAACTCTCCCCTCAATAAGGAAAGAAAAACCACGGGGCAATCCCGCTAATAAGCACTATGTAATAAAATTACAACTCACACCTCCCAGATTTAATTACCCCTAAATCCGGGTAGCAACCGCCAACCGCTACTTTGCTTCAAGGCAAAGTCGTTGGCCCTCTCTTATAAACCAAGAGAGCTTCTCTACGAGTTGTTCTTGTTCTCTGACACCCTCTACCACAGAAGGCACCAACAAGCAACTGGAGAACTCACACCTCAACCGGTGGATAATCCAAAGGCCTCCCCAGGGGCCTCTATTTATAGGCCTCCATGCATGTGATTGCAACCAGGAATTCTAGTCCTAGTTCGAATCATAGTCCAACTGCATGTTGCACATAGGAAGTCATATTCCTAATATTCAAGATTTGACTCCTATTAGGATTGGTAGCACAAACCAACCCTCCCAAGTCTAAATCCCACTAAGACATAGGCTGGATTATATTCCTAATCCCAACAATCTCCCCCTCCAGCCCATGAGGGAGATGTGGTCTTCAGCGATCATCATTGGGAATGTACACCGCAGAGCTTCTTACAAAGCTCTAGCTTGTCTCGTGTCACCACCTTGGTCATCATATCAGAAGCATTCTTCTCAGTATGGATCTTTTTCAGAGTCAACAACTTCTTCTCTATAACATCACGAAGCCAGTGATATCTCACATCAATGTGCTTTGTCCGTGCATGATGCATTGTGCTCTTGCTCAAGTCAATGGCACTCTGACTATCACAGAAAATAGTCTGGTCAATCTGAATCATCCCCAGCTCCCTTAGAAATCTCACCACCCAGAGAATTTCTTTTCCTGCTTCCGTTGCTGCAATGTATTCTGCCTCTGTAGTTGAAAGTGCAACACACTTCTGCAACCTGGACTGCCAAGATATGGCTCCCCCTGCAAAAGTGAAGATATACCCAGAAGTAGATTTCCTGTGATCTATATCACCTGCCATGTCAGCATCAACGAAGCCCTTTAGAACTGGTTCCGAACCACCAAACATCAAACATGTGTTGCTCGTGTCTCGTAAGTATATGAAGATTCACTTGACCGCCTCCCAGTGATCTTTTCCAGGATTTGAGAGAAACCTGCTCACAACGCCAACTGCATGAGCAATATCAGGACGGGTACACACCATTGTGTACATCAAACTCCCTACAGCAGAAGAATAGGGAATCCTTGCCATCTCCTCCTTTTCCTCATCAGTAGATGGGCATGACTTCTTACTCAGCTTGAAGTGACCTGAAAGTGGAGTCCCCACGACTTTGGCTTTGCTCATGTTAAACCGCTCAAGTACCCGTTCAACATAACTTTGTTGTGAAAACCACAACTTGCGCTGTGTCCTGTCACGTGTGATCTGCATCCCCAAAATCTGTCGTGATGGTCCCAAATCCTTCATCGCAACCACTATCAACATGTCATCCACATAGAGTAGTAGAATAATGAACCTGTCATTGGGAAACCTCCTGATGTAGACACATGGATCTGCACTTGTCTTCTGGTACTCGTGACTCTGTATGAAAGAATCAAACTTCTTGTACCATTGTCTAGGAGTCTGTTTCAACCCGCACAAACTCTTCTTTAATTTGCAGACTAAGTGGTCTTTCCCCTTGACTTTAAAACCTTCTGGCTGCTCCATGTAGATCTCCTCTGTAAGGTCACCGTGAAGGAAAGTTGTCTTCACATCCATCTGCTCAAGCTCCAGATCTAGACTAGCAACTAAGCCTAGAACCAATCTGATAGAACTCATCTTCACAACCGGAGAAAATATCTCATCAAAATCCACTCCTGGTCTTTGACCAAGGCCCTTGACAACAAGTCTGGCTTTGTATCTAATATCACTAATCTGGAACGTGACGAACATCCTTCAGCGTGAGCGTGCAACCAACACTTGTCTGAACACAAATGTCACCAATCCCGACAATTCTAGAGAAGCTGGAATTTCCCATGTTCACCCTCCCAAAGTCTCCCCTCCTGTATGAAGTGAAGAACTCCTTACTTGGTGAAGCATGATAAGAAGCTGCAGTATCCACCACCCACTCGGAATCATCCTCATCAGCATGCAAACACTGTTCTTGGACTGTTAAGACCACATCGTCATCATCGTACCTATCATCTGAGATCGTCGCTGTAGTATTCTTGTCGTCATCTTGCTTGTCTTTGGCTTCAGACCCATGTTTCTTTTTCCAAATCTTGCAATCTCTTTTGAAGTGACCTGGCTTGCCGCAATGGAAGCACCCTCTACCATTCTTTGACTTGGATCTACCACGAGACTTCTCGCGGTCTTGGGATTCACTGCGGCTCTTAGATCTACCACGGTCTCTCGCTCTATCCACACCTCTGCCCTCTGTGAAGTGCACCTCTGATCCACTGTCGCCTGAGGCTCGTCGTCGAGTCTCTTCATTCAGTACACTGCTCTTCACCTGGTCAAGTGTCAACTTGCCCTCCTGTGCAGAATTGTTGACTGTCACTACGAGTGTCTCCCAACTGTCCGGTAGCGATCCAAGAAGAAGTAGAGCCTGAAGTTCATCATCAAGAACCATCTTCATGGACCCCAACTGATTTACAAGGCCTTGGAACTCATTCATATGCTCGGCGATGTTTGTACCATCCCGGTACTTGAGGTTCACCAACTTTCGGATCAAGAAAGCTTTATTTGTGGCAGTCTTCCGCTCATATAACTTCTTGAGCTTTTCCCACAGATCTTTGGCATTGGTCTCTTCTGAGACGTGATGGAATACGGAGATGTCGAGCCACTTCCGCACTGTTCCGACGGTTTTCCTGTTTAGCTTCTTCCAATCTGCATCAGATGTACTCTCTGGCTTTTGTCCCTCTATCGGATCGTATAGATCTTTGCAATAGAGAATATCCTCCATCTTGGGTTTCCAAATTTGTCAATTTGTGCTTGTCAACTTTATCATCGTCGCATCTTCATCTTTCCCCATCTGCACTTGTATCTGCAACCTCGCTCTGATACCACTTGTTGGGGATGTTGTACCGATACAGTCACGGATGTGACGAAAAGTTGTCACGGAAGCGCTACCAACAAGCGTATAAAACCCAAAGAAGAAAAACACCAGATTTAACGTGGAAAACTCTCCCCTCAATAAGGAGAGAAAAACCACGGGGCAATCCCTCTAATAAGCACTATGTAATAAAATTACAACTCACACCTCCCAGATTTAATTACCCCTAAATCCGGGTAGCAACCGCCAACCGCTACTTTGCTTCAAGGCAAAGTCGTTGGCCCTCTCTTATAAACCAAGAGAGCTTCTCTACCAGTTGTTCTTATTCTCTGGCACCCTCTACCACAGAAGGCACCAACAAGCAACTGGAGAACTCACACCTCAACCGGTGGATAATCCAAAGGCCTCCTCAGGGGCCTCTATTTATAGGCCTCCATGCATGTGATTGCAACCAGGAATTCTAGTCCTAGTTCGAATCCTAGTCCAATTGCATGTTGCACATAGGAAGTCATATTCCTACTATTCAAGATTTGACTCCTATTAGGATTGGTAGCACAAACCAACCCTCCCAAGTCTAAATCCCACTAAGACATGGGCTGGATTATATTCCTAATCCCAACACAATTGTGGGAGGAGAATGTACCGTCAGAACACATGGACGACGAGGACGCTCTCCGCCAGGCCGCCCTTGAGAAGCTCTCCACGTACGACAATGCCCTCGCGGGTGTTTCTTCCGGAATGTAGGAAATAGGTAAACGAGGAAAGGCGCAACAACCACTACGTGCACATGGACGTGAATAAGCTCTCGGCGTCAGGAAGCGCCAAAAATTCATCGAGCGTGGGTTCAGTATCTCCGAAGGAAGACAGCAGAAGAAACCAATGAAGTTTCTAGAACGGACTCGGCAACACAATGTGCTAATGGCCTGACCAACTATAGTGCCGGCAATAAAACAATTAGGTAAAACAAGTGTTGGAGTGCGGACAGAACCACCCTGGCCTATTGGAGCATTCACTACTTTTTTTTGGATAGTGGGGAGATTCACCCTTCTCAGGAGAGAGTCAACACCAAAGACTTTTAGTCTCTTCCAGTTGTTCCAACCGGATACGCTATGATTCGATCCCGCAACTTGTGTTTCACCACACAAGCAACAAGCTTGACTAAATGAGCTAGCTCGTAAGTACATTTGGAGCATTCACTCTATCCTCCTTGTTGTTGTTGCGCTTGGAGAAGAAAACTACTCAGCTCTCACTCCCATAGCCGTGACAAATGATTCGGAGAGGATCCGTGACAATTGATTTGGAGAGGAAAGAGATGAGAGAGGGGTGGGATCGTGACTTGGGAGGAGAGAGGAGTGGGATCGTCACCACTCATGAGTGAGAGAGGGAGAGTTAATGCAGTAGATGAAGGTGACTTTATAAATCTGATCAGGACGGTGATCTAACGATGGAAAAATGAGGTATACAAGAGTCTCTATGCACTTGAGTGTATTGTATCTTAACTCATATATATATATATATATATATATGGCTAAAAGAATTGTGTATCTGAGTACATGTAGCTTATATGTACCCATCTTCATTTATGATGATTACAAAAGTATAAATAACAATCCAACCTTATGGATGTGATGCATACCCTTTGGATAACATGTGTATCAAAAATCAATTCAAACTGAAGTTCCTAGATCATCAAATGAAAGAAAATATATATTTTCTAATCAATGGTATGTTGCAAAAATTGCAAAAACTATTGAATTATATATTGTTATATCTCATGATATACATGAGGTATGGTTGTGATTTTTTAAACACATCTAATCTATCAAATTTTGATTCAATCCATAAGGTTGGATCGAACAAATATAGTCCACATATGTCATTTTCATGGTCGGTACACATAATTTGCATGTACCGGCAGGTACACACTTCCTAGCCTCTCTCTCTCTCTCTCTCTCTCTCTATATATATATATATATATATATATATAGAGAGAGAGAGAGAGAGAGAGAGAGAGAGTCAGGCTAGAATACACTCGAGTGTATTCAGAGAAGAATACAATCAAATAGTTGTTCATGATACAATTTTTTTTTTCAAAAATCTAATCCGTTGATCTTATTAAACATCTTGTGAATAGCTCATATATAAAATTTGAGAACATTCGGACATTTATAGGTCATGTTATGAAGACCGCAAAAATTATACATTTCAAATTAGTTTCGCGTGTCGAATTTGTTGCCCTTGGATGAGTGACTTATACTCATCCAAATGGGCTCAAAATTTGTATGTAGTCTGTTATAGTATGACAGTGAAGATCATTGGTTTACATTTTGTAAAAAAATAGTCTTGATATGCAAACACACTTGAGTGTATTCGTGTGATCTGTACACTCGAGTGTATTCTAGCCTGACTATATATATATATATATATATATATATATATATATATATATATATATAGAGAGAGAGAGAGAGAGAGTCAGGCTAGAATACACTCGAGTGTATAGATCACGTCGTACACCCCAATGGTGTTTGCCTATCTAGACCATGTTTTTCCAAAATTTAATCCATTGATCTTCATTGTTACAATAATAATAGGTCACATACAAAATTTGAACTCATTTGGATGAGTGTAAGTCACTCATCCAAGGACAACAAAATCGACACACAAAACTAATTTGAAATACATGATTCTTGCCTCCTTTAGATGCATGACCTATAAGCGTTCGAATGAGCTAAAATTTATTATATAGTATGTTCTTATGATAATTAAGAAGATCAACGGTTTAGATTTAAAAAAAATTAATGCATCTTCAAAAATGACTGAGGTGTACGATGCCTCCGGTACACTCGAGTGTACACTAGCCTGACTCTCTCTCTCTCTCTCTCTCTCTATATATATATATATATATATATATATATATATATATATATATACACACACCAGTTAACACACCAGTTAACACACACGTGCACATGCACGTGCCCCATTGAACATGTTAATTTTACATAAATATTTGAAAAATAAAATTTGCCAAAAGGATAATGGTAATTCTTGTAACTGTTTTTGTAGAAAATTTAGAAATGTATTTTTATTGACTCTGAAATGCACGTTTTAAGGAAGGATTGTGACAGAGAAGTTGAGAGGTTTGCGGCAATTGATTTTATCATGAAAGAGAAAAAATAAATAGAGAAAATATAAAAAAGGTTGAAAAAAATTATGAGAAGAGAGAGAATCAAGGAGAACGCAACATGAACTCGCTATATATATATATATATATACACACACACACTCTCTCTCTCTCTCTGTCTAGTGAACACACACGTGCAAATGCATGTTCCATAATAAACTATGTGTTTTTCGTTGGATGGTTTTATAATTTTGATAAATATAAAATATTTGTCCATCTATCAAATAAGATTAAAAGTAGCCATTTAATCTCTTGTAATACTTAAATTGATAATTATTTAAAATGGCCATTTCCAAGAGATGATTATGTCGTTATCATTTGAAATTTTAGATAAATTCATCCCAAAACCTAGCATGAACAACTATCGGTAAACACGATAAAATCATCATAATGCATATTGTATTAGGGATATTTTTTATTTGTAAGGTAAGTTATGTATTTTAAACAATATAACTATACAAAAAAAATAAAACAAAAGAATGTATGTTCTGACAAACTTTAGACAATTGGGTTTAGAAAAATCATGTATATATATATATATATATATATATATATATATATATATATATATATTCATCCCCATGATATTAATGGAGTATGCCAGTTATAGAGTGGAGACATGGTTAAGATGTTAGATTACAAAAGGAATGTATCTATATGTAAAAATTAAAGGAAAATTCTATGAATTCATGTGAGCTACAACCTTAAAGGCATATGACATAGTTTTCTTACATTTCAGTCATAATATCAGTGAAATCTATATGTTATATATATGGTCATTCCTCAAGCATTTCCGTCTCTACATACGTATCCATGCCAATGAATGTGTTATCTTAGTGTCCTCTGAGTTTTTGTTCTTGATTGTGCGGCTAATGTCCATTAGAAAGAAGAAAAGTGGGAGGAGAGAGAGTGAGTGTGTGTGTGTAGATGGTTATTTGATGTCACTGATAAGAATTCATTCATCTCATTGCCATGGAGTTTCAAACTTTTGACCTCTCGGTCATACGACATCAACTTTACCACGACTTCTTTGTCATACGACACAACTTTACCACTCGGGTGCCACTACATTAATGATGTCACTGGTAAGAAAAAAATAAGGGTAGTGCATTGAGTACTAATTAAGAACTACAATTTGCTTGGGTATACTGTAATGGTAATTTACAAGAAGAATTTAAAGATATAAAAAAATTAAAACCATGTATATGATGTTAAATTGCATATAATATAGAATTGCGTTTTCAAACATGTGTCATGGAGAGAAACATAGTTCTATTTTTGCATATGTAAGACACATGTAAATTGTTATATGTAAAGCTTGATTACACGTGCATAGTGAAATGAATGAAGGCAATATGTCCTTAGATTATTCACCCATTATTCCACCTCCATTGGGATTCTCCTCTGGGATCTTCACGTCGTGCAATAAATTTGATTTTGGATAGTGGACATTGCTATAAGGAAGCATGATATACTGAAATTCAAAAGCTATCATTTAGTGCCATTATATATGTACAGAAATTAAAAGATAGAAAAAATCCAGCGGAATAAGTGAGTGTGAGCTAGTTGACACTAACTTCTAGAATGGATAATGTTCCTTGATGATTCTATAAAAGGCATTGGCTCCGTCAAATATATCCATTGTTCCTAATTGGAGGGCTAATGTAGAATAGCAACATGACATAACACGGTAAATTTGTGCAAATTCAGTACATGAAACAAATTGTGAATTTCCCTACAAAGAAACAAAATGGAAATCGTCATGTTTCTGTATAAAGTCGATGAAGGTGAGAAGTTTATTTCGAAATTAGCATGGCTTTGCAACTAAAACATAATTATTTGGAAACTAAATTTAAGAATACGTGCACCGAGTTAAGAAATGACGTAGATAACAAACACCTAATCAATTGGAGTACCACCAGGTAGGGCTATCAATGGGTAAGGGTAAACCCGTTTACCCTTTACCCATACCCTGTAGGGTAAAGGATTTTCTTACCCTTTACCCGCCTACCCGCTACCTTAGTGGGTAAGGATAAGGGTAAGTCATTACCCATACCCTCTAACCCGCTACCCACCAATATTTATGTATAATATATTGAATGTATGGTCATATATTGTTTGAATCTATGTAATATTTAATTTTATTGGGTCATCATTTTAAATAATATATGATATTCTTTTTTACTTCTTATATAGTTAACTTGGTTGTGTATGCAATACAGTTTTGGAGGTACAAGACACATGTATATATGTAGTCTATGTTCCATTAAATTATTTGTGGTGTAAGGCAAACATGTATATAATAACAAGATTTAATCTTTAATGTATCATTTAATACATATGTGAGGTAGTGTTATCTATTTTATTTGTGCTTTATTTTTTTAGATGTTACAACATTTTAGAGGGTATAAGATATGCATGTTTCTAAGAATAACTCTCTATGACATATTGTCCTTTAATATCATTTTAACGTAGAAGTCTTAATCTACTAGGAATAATTTATTTTTTCACACACCAATGTTAGGGTACTACTATTTGTACATGCATTCAATACAACAATTGTAGAATATTACTTAGAAATATTTTGGATATTTAAAATCCATTATGGAACATCTTGATATTTCACTCAAATAAATGAATGTACTAGCTAGACCATTATTGTTAATATTACCACAAATTTGAAGATGACATATAAATTCCCCACTTAACCCTTACCCTCCCCATTTATCCTATGGGTAAGAGGGTAAGGGTAAGGGTAAGGGGAGGATAAGGATATTGGTGGAGTAGGGAATTACCCATACCCTTACCCGCCAAACTTGGTGGGTAAGGGTAAGGGTAAGGGTAAAACCTTACCCTCCGCATACCCTCCCCATTGACAGCCCTACCACCAGGAACGATTGAGATTCTCTCAACATCCCCATATGTAGTATCGGTATCCCTCCAATCTCCTTGCTCCCACATTCATTATATGCAAAGATTGTATACATCTACACCTCCATTTTCGTGCATTAGCTATTCAAGCTAGTTCATGCTTTCAGTTGTACAACTTCTTCTCCCCCCCATGCTCACCACCAGCGGTTTAAATTTGTTGTTCTGAGATACTTACCAGACATGTTGTGTTTAATTTCTGCCCTACAATTTTTTTTGTAATATGATGCAGGGGTTTTGAGTCGTTTTTATAGATTGGTTTTGCATACGTTTTATGTGTATTTTGATCATATTTGTGATTAATATTTCATGATTCACTACCTTTAGTCTAAAATCTCTTTTTGCATCAAATTTACCTTGTTTCATCTTATTCTGTATAAAAGATCATATTTTTAGGATTTGATTCACGTTCTTCTCTTCATTTCAGGCAATTTGAATATCTGCATCCGTCGATACCATCGACCTGGTCGCAGTGTATTGCCAGAGAAGAGCAACCAGAAGTCGATACCATCGATGAGACTGTCGATGGTATCGAGAGAGTGTCAGTGAGCCAGATTTCCAGGTGTCGATACTATCGACCCAAAGTCGATACTATCGACCTCGCCTCAGCAAACTCAGCTTTAGCGTCAGATTCCAAAGAAAAGTGACGCCTAAGGCGTCGATACCATCGACACACCGTCGATGGTATCGAGGCAACATCAGAGAGAACCCCAAAGAATCACGCAAGCGTCAGTGCCTTGTGCAGGTCGATACCATCGGCCCGCGTCGATGGTATCGACGCCGTCAGATCAGGTTCTGCTAAAGATCGTGTCTAATCGTACGGTGGTGATTTTTAGGCGACCTAAAGTGGTGCATATACCTAATTAAGGCGACCCTAAGAAATCTATCACGTCATTAGCCACCAAATAAGTCTCAAAGAGGAGAAGAGAGAAGAACAGAGCCGAGAGTGATGCCCCGATCGTTCTGAGAGCTGCAGAAAACGTTTTCTACCACTGGAAGGCTGTAGAATGTTCGCCCCGCGCCAAGGAACGCCTGGATCTCCTACGTTCAGGGGTTTACATCACATCTACTCACGTTTCCCTATGTTTTCCCTTTCTCTCATCATGTTTTTCGTTGAGATGAACATGCTGGGCTAATTCCCTTTATCTTCAGGACCGGGAGTAGCCCGGGTAATCGTTGTATGACACTTTTTACATAGTTCATCATAATTTGTCTCTTAAATTTGTGGCATGATGTCGTTTTCTCAATTATATCATTATGATTGATCACCCTAATGATAATCTAATACCTTTAATTACTTTGAAAGAAGAATTAACGGTTGAAAAGAGGCGGATATCACATTAACTAATAAATCCTTTGAACAAGGAGATGTAAAGTTAATGGTGGAAACCCAGAGTGTGATCTTCATGCACCTAATTTAGGGAATAGGTTACTACTATCGTGGAACCGACCTAGATTTAGGTAGTGAATTGTATCGCGACAGCGAACAATTCTAACTACATGCCACTACCCGGAATAGGAGACGAATTAGGATAATTGTGTAGCAATGAGTACAACGAGAACTTGCGGTGAAACCACCATCCTAAAGATTCCATCTTTAATTGATTAAACCAACCATTTAATCGATTGTTTTGCTTTATTTTATTTTTCTTTTCTTTTTCAATCAACTCTCAAACCATTTTAATCGGTCTAGCTGATTGTAAACAGTTATTAGTAGTCTACCGAAAATCCATTCCCTGAGTTTGACTCGGGCCTCACAAAGGCCTATATTACTTTGGCGTGTGCACTTGTGTTTTACGCACGGTAAATTTGTGTCAAGTTTTTGGCGCCGTTGTCGGGGAACGGTGATTTTCGGCACTACGAGGGCTGCAAGCGGCCACTCTAGGCCACATTTTTTATTTTTAAATTTTGAAAATTAATCGTCTATCTTTCAGAATCCATAATTGTCTAGCCCTGTGCCTAATTAAATTTATTACTGTGTAGGTACTAGTGCATGGTGAGTACGCGTAGTACAGACTACGCACAGTCATCGTCGGAGGTCCCATTTTTGGGATCAGATTATGAGAATTCAGATTCTGACACCGAAACAATGGCTGAGGAACAAACAATCAGGGAGAAAATCAAGGCGTCGTCCTCTTCTGCATCTAAGGGGCCAATTAAGAAGCAGGCTATCAACATTCCCAATTATAAAATTGACCCAGGCTTAATCAATCTGGTCAAGTCCAATGCGTTTCACGGGCTCAAAAATGAAGATCTGGTAACCCACATAAGCCAGTTCATGGAGAACTGTGATATGGTCAAGATAGACCGGTTTCCACAAGATATGCTCTACTTGAAGTTATTTTCCAGTTCTCTGACGGGAAATGCTCGAGAATGGCTACACAATCTAGACGACGAATATGTGGAATCTTGGGACCACATGGTTGAAGTTTTCTTTGAGAGATTCTTTCCGCCTGAGAAGACAAATGATCTTATAAGAAAAATCCACAATTTCAGTCAGAAAGCTGGAGAAACATATTCGGAGACTTGGGAGAGATTCCAGATAATGCTAAGGAGATGCCCACATCATGGGCTGGACAAAGAAAAGTAGGTCAAGATTTTCTATTTTGCTCTTTCTGAGCATGATAAAAGCAATCTTGATTCAGTAGGATCGGGGTTTTTCCTGAATAACACTGATACAAGGAGTTGGGAAATTCTGAAAAACATGGCTAAAAAGTAGTCATGGGGTGATAGAGATGCTCCGAAATAAGTTAAGGTTGCGGGAGATGCCAAAGCTATCAAAGAACTTAATGAAAAGATGGACATAATTGCTAAAAGGCTACTTGCAAAAGAGGAGGAAATGGATGAAGAAGCGCAGGTCAAATACATGCGTCAACAACAAGGGTACATAAATAATGATTACTCTTGGAGTAAAGACAAAAAGTTCTCATGGAAAGATCCAAATAATTTTTTCCAGGATCCGGATGCTAATCCACAGCCTATGGCAGAGGACAAGGGCAATGATTTGCTCAGCCAGGTGATTAAGCAGAATCAAGAGCTGATGAGCACCTTTGGTCAACAAATTAAGCAACAAGGGGAATTTATGAATCAGTTTGGACAAACTCTGCAAAGTCATGGGGCTCAAATGAGGACACTTGAGACGTCTTTAGCACAGATGGCAGCAGAGATTTCAAGTTTAAAGAAACCAACACAACAAGGCTTCCCCAGAAATACAAATGTTCCAGGAGGGAATCAACAAGCCAAAGCAATTCTATTGAGGAGTGGAAAGAAGACTTTAAACTCTAAGGCCGATGAACCGAGCATAGCACAGCCAGAAGCAATGGGCAAGGTCACAGAGGATGTCACAGCCACAAAGATAGTGGATGATGTTGTAGAAAAGGTCACAGAAGAGCTCATCCCAGAAGAAGAAATTGTTCAAGAGACTGAGAAGAGGACATCATATGTGCCACCGCACCAGAGGGCACAGGTTGTCTCTGTCCCTTACCCCAAGAGCCTCAAGGCCAAGAAAGTGGATGCACAGTTTAAGAAATTTTTATATAGCTTTAGGAAACTTTCAGTTAACATCCCTTTACTAGAGGCGATTGAGCAGATACCCTCTTATGGTAAGTTTCTGAAGGATGTAATTACCAAGAAGAGGAAGATTCTTGATACTGAGGTGGTAGTTCTTCAAGAGCAGGTTAGCGCCTTCATTTTAGGTACATTGTCACCAAAGCGACAAGATCCGGGCTGCTCTAATATTTCATGTTACATTGGCAAGGTGAAATTTGGTGAAGCATTGTGCAATTCCAGGGCAAGTATAAACTTGATGCCCCTATCTACTTTTAAGAAGCTGGGACTTAAATAATCTAGACAAAGCAACATGACGATTCAACTCGCAGACAACTCTATGGTTAGACCATATGAGGATGTCTTTTTGAAAGTTGACAGATTTGTATTTCCAGCCGATTTTGTAGTTATGGAGATGCAGGATGAACAAGGGAATTAGTTGCTCTTAGGAAGACCCTTCCAGGCTACCGCTGATATGATACTGGAAATGGGTAGAGGCCATCTAACGTTGGGTATAGCAGATGACATATTTGATATGGTCATGCCACCAAGTACAAAACAATCACAGGCAAAGGAGCAATGTCGTATGGTGAATCACTTTGATCAGAACATTTCACTTTGTTTAGGGAAGCCATTTCTGGATATGGCTCATGTGATGACTAAGGTAGACAAGGGGACACTGGCCGTGGATATCATGGAACAAACAAAAGTTGTATCTCTTTGCAAAGCCGTGGGTTATCCAAATGATGAAGAGGAAGAAATTTCTCTATCTATTGAGGATGATGCTATAGCAGTCTCGATGATCGACTCATATCCGAAATTGCCCCTTGAGGCATGCCTATTCAATGTCATGGATGATTGGATGAGAAACACGCCTTTACGAGAATGTGTAAAGATGCCTCAAGTGCTTCCTTGCTATTATACCAAGCACTATGAGGATCTAGGGCCACTGCCACCACCGCTTCAATCTTCGTTGGTCAGCCCCCCAAATCTCGAGTTGAAGCCATTACCCCTCATTTGAAGTATGCTTTCTTAGAGGATGATGAGAAGCTCCCGGTGATTATCTCAGCATGTCTGAGTGTCGAGGAGGAAGAACAGTTGATGATCGTGTTAAAGAACCACTATGGTGCATTCGGGTGGTCAGTTCCTGATATTAAGGGGATCTCCCCTACTCTTTTTCAGCACAAGATTCGGCTCGAGGAATGAGCCCAGCCGGTGATTCAGCCACAACGTCGACTCAACCCGAGCATGATGGAGGTCGTCAAGAAGGAGGTGATTAAGCTCCTTTCTGTGGGAATCATCTATGTCATTTCAGACTCGATGTGGATAAGCCCAACACAGGTAGTCCCTAAGAAAGGGGGAATTATTGTTACTCAAAATTTGCTAAATGAACCTGTCACTACCCGATTGGTAACCGGGTGGCGAGTATGCATTGATTACCGTCGCCTCAATTCTACCACCTTAAAAGACCATTTTCCTCTTCCATTTATTGATCAGATTTTAGAGTGGCTAGATGGACGCTCTCATTTTTGCTTTTTGGACGGTTATTCTGGCTATAATTAGATTTCTATAGACCCAAAGGATCAAGAGAAGTCTACCTTCACTTATCCTTATGGGACTTTTGCATATCGCCGCATGTCGTTTGGGCTATGCAACGCACCGACCACTTTTCATCGTTGTATGCTTGCTATATTTTTTGATATGGTTGAGCGTTGTTTAGAGGTTTTTATGGACGATTTTTCTATCTACGGTGCGTCGTTTGATGAGTGTTTGGACAATTTGGATAAAGTTTTACAAAGATGTGAGGACACACATCTCGTCCTTAATTGGGAAAAATGTCATATGATGGTTAGCAAAGGAATTGTGCTTGGACACAAAGTATCTAGCAAAGGACTGGAGGTGGATCCAATCAAGATTGAGGTTATTTCCAAACTACCTCCACCAAATTAAACCATTGTCTGAATTACTTGAGAAGGATGTCGCGTTTAATTTCAATGAGAAATGCATACATGCCTTTAATGTCCTTAAAGAAAAATTAATTTTTGCACTGGTTGTCCAAACACCGGATTGGACTAAGCCCTTTGAGCTTATGTGTGATGCATCAGATTTTGTTGTAGGGGTTGTTCTTGGGCAGCGTTTTGAGAACAAACCCGCAGTGATTTTCTATGTGTCTAAAACTTTAAATGATGCACAACTTAATTACACCACCACTGAAAAAGAGTTACTTGCCGTGGTTTTCACATTTGAAAATTTTAGGCAATATTTAGTGGGGTCAAAAGTTGTGATTTGGACAGACCACCATGGCATCAAATACTTAATGGAAAAGAAAGATGCCAAGCCTAGATTGATTAGGTGGATCTTGCTCTTGCAAGAGTTTGACATCGAAAATAAAGATAAGGTGGGCATTGAAAACGTGGTTGTGAACCACTTGTCTCGGTTAGAGTGGGTAGATGAGAGAGATATCAATATACCCATTACTGAGACATTTCCCGATGAGCAAATCCTTTCAATAAAATCCAAGGATCCGTGGTTTTCGAATATTGTGAATTATTTTGTATGTAAGGAAATACCGGACGATTGGACTTATCAAGAAAAGAAGAGATTTTTCCATTCTTTGAGATATTATTTTTGGGATGACCCAATTTTGTTGAGACAGTGCAGGGATGGCATCTTACGCAGGTGTGTACCAGAAGGTGAATAGGATAGTGTGCTCAGTCACTATCATACACTACCCACTGGCGGTCATCATGCGAGCACAAGGATAGCGGCCAAAGTGTTGGAGAGTGGCCTTTATTGGCCTACACTCTTTCGGGACGCCTATGACTATGTGAGAAGATGTGATTTGTGTCAAAGGGCGGGCAACATCTCAAGGCAGAAAGAGATGCCCCTCAATGTGTTTCAAGAGGTTGAGGTATTTGATTTATGGGGCATCGATTTCATGGGACCATTTGTGTCCTCAAATTCCAATTTATATATTTTGCTTGTCGTTGATTATGTGTCAAAGTGGGTAGAGGCAATACCCACAAGGACTAATGATGATGCGGTAGTGTGCAAGTTCGTGAAAGAAAATATTTTTTTCAGGTTTGGTGTGCCACAAATGATTATAAGTGATGGAGGCACCCACTTTACGAACAAGAAATTTGCTACCTTATTGAGTAAATACGGGGTCAAACACAACGTTGGTACCCCGTATCACCCGCAGACGCAAGGCCAAGTCGAGGTTTCCAATCGAGAGATCGAGAAGATATTGGAACGCATAGTGGCGTCTTCAAGGAAGAATTGGAGTGTACTACTACCGGATTCTTTATGGGCATATAAGACCGCCTTTAAAACCCCTATAGGCACTACACCTTTTAGACTGGTTTACGGGCGGGCTTGTCATCTGTCGGTTGAGTTAGAGCATAAAGCGCACTGGGCGTTACGGAAGCTTAATATGAGCTATGATGTTGTAGGAAAGAAGAGAATGTTAGAGTTCAATGAGTTAGATGGGCTTAGGATGAATGCTTATGAGAACCAGAGGATTTATAAAGAACGGACAAAGCAACTCCATGACCGCCACATTCAAAAATGTGTGTTTTCAAAAAGGGTGATCGAGTGTTATTGTTCAACTCGAGATTAAAGTTGCATCCCGGGAAATTGAAATCCCGGTGGAGTGGACCTTTTGTGGTGGAAGATGTCCGACCACATGGTGCCATTATGTTGAGAGATGGAGAGCTAACATTCTTAGTGAATGGTCAAAGATTGAAGCTCTACTGTGGGGAGGATTACATAAGAAAAGTGCATGAGGTTAAACTCATGGCACTTAAGGAAGAATGATAAGCTTGATTACTTCTAGCCTAAGACGTGAAAGTAGGACGCTTGTTGGGAGGCAACCCAACCATCGGTAGTTTACATTTTTTGTATTTATTTACTTGCTTTATTTTTGGTCGTGTTTTCAAGTAGTTTTGATTAATTTCATTTTTAGTGTAAAAATGATACCCCTAATGTGTTTGCTCAGTGTGCAATACTGATAGAGAGTCGATACCATCGACCGTAGTGTCGATGGTAGCGACGTGGGTGCAGGCATGAGGCTACAGAAAATTTTCTGAGTCGATACCATCGACGGCCTCGTCGATGGTATCGACCTACCATCAACGACATAGGGAAAAAAGAGAGTGTCAGGTCGATAGTATTGACCCCCGAGTCGATACTCTCAAGACCCCTAAAGATTTTCAGATGAATTTGTCTCAGTGAAATCGATACCATCGATGGGGTAGTCGATGGTATCGACCCGGCAGCAGCAACGAAGCATCATCGGGGCCTCGTGAAGATAAAGTACACATAAAGTGTCGATACCATCGACACTTTGTCGATGGTATTGACTTGCCACGTCACCAATCTGTGAGAAGATATCAACGGTGCTCGCCAAATTCAGAAGGCGATCCGTGGGATGGGTCGATACCATCGACCTACGTCGATGGTATCGACGCGTCATCGATCCGGGCCCCCACATCTAGCCATTGACAACCGTCGATAGCAGCAAATACCCAGATTGTGCTGCAGGTGTCGATACCATCGACACTTTGTCGATGGTATCAACGGGTCAACAGTGGCGGCGATCTCAGCTATAAAAGGAGGGGTTTAATTCATTTTCTCTTCACACTTTCATACCTTCTCCTTCCCTACTTGCGCTTGAGCACTTGTGAGCAACTGGAGGTCGTCACCAAGCATAAAGCGAGCAATCTTCCCCGAGCTCTTCATCGACTGCGGGGATCCTCTTCTCCGACCTTCACCGAGTTCTTCTCTGTTATCCTTATCTGTTCACAATGGTGAGGACAGCAGGAGCTTCTTCCTCGCGGGTGGCCCCCATGGAGATTGAGACGTTCATTCCACCCCCACTAGGCTCTATTCCTCGTTCGAGGATCGTTCACCCTTCGGCGGAAGTGAGGAAGATTTATGAGGAGCTATTGAAGCGAAAAATCGAGCCTACGCGATATGTTAATCGGGCCATGATCTGCGACCTCGGGTTTGAGGCCAACCTTGCTTATGTCCTTCACGGTCAGGCTAGGCATATCTAGAGGTTTCCTTCCCAAGTCCAGTACCACATCGAGGGCCACCCCTTTCTCAGTGAATGGCCAACTTACAAGGAGTTGGTGGCGGAATTCATGGCATCTCTTGACATATGTGTCGTGCCCAATGACCTCATCGCCACTGATCGAGAGTGAATCAAAGGGCGAGTATATTTTCGACTCTTCAACAACAACTACACCATTACCCTCGACCAGTTCAATTCTATCTACAACTGGTATCATTCTCCTAACCAGCACAGGAGGCCAGACAGTCGGGCAGATTATGATGCTATTTTTGCTGATCTGGTGACCACTCCAGCAGGAAAGGCGATGAGCTATCACAATGCGGCCGTGGCCGACTTTGAGCACCCATTTGTTCAGGTTCTGCATCGCATGTTATGCGTCACCTTCTTTGCTTGCAGTGATCTGGCGCTGAGTAAATTTCAAGAGACAGATCTATTTTTCCTCTACAAACTACTGACTAAAGAGGAACTCAACTGGGGCGCGTTTTTCTTAACGCGTGTGTTGGATGTGCAGATGAGTACCAGACGGGCCCCTATCCACTTTGGGGGGCTTATCACACCGCTAGCTCTCTATCTCGGGCTAGATCTGTCACAACTCACTCCGCTGGTCAACAAAAATAAAGTCGATCTGGAGCACTTACACCGCTCCAGCCTTATTATCGTCGATGGCGGTGTGGCATATGCTCATTGCCACATCGGGAAGGAATATCTGCGACTATCACTTCCGGACCCCATCTTCAACATTTAGGCGGGCTAGCACTTTCGGTGGCCCATCATTCCTATTATTGAGTCCGAGGAAGAGGTTGAAGCTACAGATGAAGACGATGATGCAAGCGACGGCGAGGAGGAAGATGAGCCTCTCATTCCTCTTCGGGCACGAGTGGCACCGAGGAAGCGGCCACGCTTCTACCCGGGTGCATCATCATCCTCGCAGCCTCCGCCACCACAACCCTCTCAAGAAGGAGAGGATGTTTTTTCGATGCAGGGAATGTATACCATGCTACAAGGCATTCAGAAGACACAACAACGGCATACCGCATCCTTCGCTGATATCTAGGAGACCACAAATCAGTTGTATGTGAATCAAAAAGCTATCTTCGAGAATGAACGTTAGTTGTTTGCAAATCAACAACAGGTCTACGACCGGTTGGGGAGGATCGAGCATCAACAACAGTCGTTTTATGATCATTACTGGAGTCAAGGTTACTTCGGGGGCTACCAACAGCCACCATTGATGCCCCCATATGATCCAAACTTTCAGGGGAAATATCCATCTTGGGATCCCACCGCCCCACAGTACCCATCACCTGAGCAGTAAAATAGTATCACTATTCCACCTGCTGAGATTGTTTTTTATTATGAGGACGTAGTCGAATTCAAGCTTAAGGGGGGAGATGGAACAGTTTTTATCTTTTCTTTTATTTTAGCAATTTTCTTAGTATTTAGGATCCACATTCTATCTAGTGTATCTGTGGATGTATAATGTTAATGTGTCATCTCAATGTTTTTCACATGGGAGTTATGGGTGTCATTATCTGAAATCGGGGTATAATTGAAATTTTTTCAAGGATTTGCAAGTTGAAGTTGTTTGAAATTGAGCACTTAACCTATGAAAATAATTGGGTTTGTCAACTTTAAAACATAAGATCATAACTGTATAGCCGTATGATTCAAGAAATGTGGAGGGACATGGATGTCGATCCTAAACTGACCAAACGGTAATGGGACTTTAATCGAAAGTGAGAGATAGAAACCCTTTGATTCATTGTTACACAGGTCAGTAAAGAGGGAAATCTAATATATTCCAATGGTTTTGTACATTAGTCTTGTGATCTATCCATTTCATTTCATTCAATATCCACCATAAGAATTGGAGGCACTTATAGTTTTTCACCTTTTGAGTGCATGACATGTAGGTAGGATTTCATTGTAGCTAGATTTTGCATCTCTGCATTCACACATTCTCAAGTGCATGTCATTATAGTTGCATTTTGCATACTCTAGAGCATATAGGACTTTTTGTGCCTTATTTCTTCTGGAAAATAAGGAAAGCAGGACAATTGTTCTATACCCACTGAAAAGTAATTTGTAAGGCATCAATGATGTTAGCTAAGTGGAAATAAGCCCGAGAAGAAAAAAAATATTGTGAATGTTCTTCTAGTCAATTGAAAAATGAGGGTTTGAAAAAAAAATGTAAAAATAAAGAGAGAGGGAGAAAGGAACTTGTTTTACCTGCATGTATATATAAAGGAAAGAGGAATAAGCACATAATGTAGTTTTAGTAGTCATTCCATCTTATCTTGAGACGGAATGATAGTGCATGCATCATTCTACCTAAAAAAATTAGGCATTAGGTCATTTTCATATGCATATGCATCATTTAGGCCATTTTGTTGATTTTGCATGATAAAACTATTTGGTGCTTCTCTTTCTTCCACAACCACCCATTCCATCCACTTGTTGCTCAAAATGGTGGGCCACCCATGATTATCTCCTCATTAGTGTATACCAGGAGATTTGTTTTCATTTAGATGGTAGTTAAGACTTGAGCAACGTAGATAAGAGATCACAAGATGCACTAAGTTTGAACCGGAGGAATTCATTATATCAACTGCTTTATTTGATAGTGTTTGATGATCTTGGGGTGGACATTTCTTATGGACGATCATTGTCACCTCTAGGGTAGTTATCGTTCTGTGGTCAGTGAGGGTCGGCATGTGCATGACAAGTGGGAGTCATATTGAGTTGTCTTTTATGCTGATATGTTCTTTAGTTGACTCTCGCAATTCTATTCTACAGTTTTTTGCTCAAGGACGAGCAATGTTCAAGCTTAGGGGAGTTTGATGTAGGGGTTTTGAGTCATTTTTATAGACAGGTTTTGCATACGTTTTATGTGTATTTTGATCATATTTGTGATTAATATTGCATGATTGACTACCTTTAGTCTATAATCTCTTTTTGCATCAAATTTACCTTCTTTCATCTTATTCTGTATAAAAGATCATATTTGTGGGATTTGATTCGCGTTCTTCTCTTCATTTCAGGCAATTCAGATATCTGCATCCGTCGATACCATCGACCTGGTCACAATGTATTGTCGGAGAAGAGCAACCAGAAGTTGATACCATCGATGAGACTGTCGATGGTATCGAGAGAGTGTCAGCGAGCCATATTTCCAGGTGTCGATACTATCGACCCAAAGTTGATACTATCAACCTCGCCTCAGCAAACTCAGCTTCAACGTCGGATTCCAGAGAAAAGTGACGCCTAAGGCGTCAATACCATCGACACACTGTCGATGGTATCGAGGCAACATCAGAGAGAACCCCAAAGAATCACGCAAGCGTTGGTACCTTGTGTAGGTCGATACCATCGACATGTGTCGATGGTATCGACGCCGTCAGATCAGGTTCTGCTAAAGATCGTGTCTAATCGTACGGTGGTGATTTTTGGGCGACCTAAAGTGGTGCATATACCTAATTAAGGCAACCCTAAGCAATCTATCACGTCATTAGCCACCAGAGAAGTCTCAAAGAGGAGAAGAGAGAAGAACGGAGCCGAGAGCGACGCCCCGATCATTCCGATAGCTGCAGAAAAAGTTTTCCACCGCCGGAAGGCTGTAGAACGTTCGCCACGTGCCAAGGAATGCTCGGATCTCCTCCGTTCAGGGGTTTACATCACATCTATTCATGTTTTCCTATGTTTTCCCTTTCTCTCATCATGTTTTTCGTTGAGATGAACATGCGGGGCTAATCCCCTTTATCTTTAGGACCGGGAGTAGCCCGGGTAATCGTTGTATGACACTTTTTACATAGTTCATCATAATTTGTCTCTTAAATCTATGGCATGATGTCGTTTTCTCAATTATATCATTATAATTGATCACCCTAATGATAATATAATACCTTTAATTACTTTAAAAGAAGAATTAACGGTTGAAAAGAGGTGGATATCACATTAACTAATAAATTCTTTGAACAAGGCGATGTACAGTTAATGGTGGAAACCCATAGTGTGATCTTCATGCACCTAATTTAGGGAATAGGTTACTACTACCATGGAACTGACCTAGATTTAGGTAATGAATTGTATCGCGACTGCGAACAATTCTGACTACAGGCCACTACCCAGAATAGGAGATGAATTAGGATAATTGTGTAGGAATGAGTACAACGAGAACTTGCGGTGAAACCGCCATCTTAAAGATTCCATCTTTAATTGATTAAACCAACCATTTAATCGATTGTTTTGCTTTATTTTATTTTTCTTTTCTTTTTCAATCAACTCTCAAATCATTTTAATCGGTCTAGCTGATTGCAAACAGTTATTAGTAGTCTACCGAAAATCCTTTCCCTGAGTTCGACTCGGGCCTCACAAAGGCTATATTACTTTGGTGCGTGCACTTGCGTTTTACGCACGGTAAATTTGTGTCAGAATAGATCTTTGATATAAATATAAAGTTAAAATTAAATGCAACAGTAGATTTGAGGGCCACCAGCAGCAACCATTTTGAGTTGTATGCCCTTCACAAACATACTGAGTCAATGAAAGTGAGTACAATCAACAATTAGGCCAATCATACACTAACGCACAAATGTATCATGCACTCGTACACAAAAGGAATTGACTTGCATGTTTCTCGAACCCATGCAGGCAACTGGATGTTATTGTCCTAACTGCCTAATTAAACATAATTAATCAAGCATATCTCAACTTATTGTTATTTTCAATAGAAGTCATATGTATGATTTGCGAAGAGAGGGGGTAGTCCAAATTTGCCATTGCAAGATGTTGTTGGGGACTTGTTACAATTAATATGGGCTGTAAAAACACCTCATTAATATTTTTAGGAATGGGTCTTCGGATTAGATGTGCAGTTCCCGTCAAAGCAGATCTGGAATGGGGGTCGTTGGGAATAGACTTGACTCATTGTGAACTCTTCTCTAAGCTGGGCAACACATCCCCGACAATTGATTAGGTATGACAGTTTGCCCCTGAGATACGAGCCGAAAGACACGGCAACATCATTCAGGTAGGTGTTGTTTTAGATTCACACCCTCACAGTAAAACTGGTGGAGGGAGTGGACATAGAGTGTCCTGGAACGCCATGAACAGGCACTTGTAGAACACATGGGCAGCCATAACCTGGTGATCATGTGACCTGACTATGTCCTCCAACGCCATGCCCTGGGCGGTATAGAACATCAGCGTCGATGAAGTTCTTGCTCCCCTAGATGATTGTCTGTCCCGTCCCCGATCATGAGCACATTCCACATGGCCTCTCAACTGCTACGAACTCGATGTGCTCGCCAACCTTGACGCGCGGATGATGAACGGGCGGGAGTTCTTCGGGGTTGTCTTTGAGTGCCACGGTTATGGTTGTGAAATCTCGTCCTGCGCCACCATCGGAAACTGGCGCCGCAGAGGGTTGGATGTCCCACGGTTATGGTTGTGAAATCTCGTCCTGCGCCACCATCAGAAACTGGCGCCGCAGAGGGTCGGATGTCACCCATGACGGGCCGGCTGATGCAGAGTCATCGGATGTGATTGCAAGGGGATTCTTGTTTTGCGGCAACAGGCAGAGAAGGTTGCGGCGGGGGTGGGTGTCGTGCTTCTTCTGAGGCCGAGCTTGGTCAAGAGATTCTGGAAGCCGGTGGCCATGGCAAGGCTGTCAAATGGAGGATGTACATATATGTAGTGGGGGAGTGGGACATGATCACATTGATTAGTTGGAAAGAGGGTAATTATCAGTTGTTAGGCAGCTGTCTTCGAACCAACAATCTTTCCGCCACCATGATGCAACGCAGAACTCAAAACAAAGGATGTTAGTGTATAAATAAAGGGACACTCATTCAACTGTTCTACCTTGACGGCATGGAAGGACATGATTACACAAACTGATTTAAGATGGGAAGGATTTTCAAAGTAGCGTGTAGCAAGCATGACACCACGCATGCACAACATTATTATTAATATCATGTAGCAGAAGTAAAAGAAAGTAAGAAGTTGTTTGTAGCAACCTTTTCGTCCCTTCATTTCCACAATTGGTTTCCGTGAAGTCTAAAGGATAAGGTTAATCGTGAAAGAAGGGAGTGTAGTGAGGTAAGATGAGAAAATCGAGCGTCATTGAAGTCAGTATCGGTTCATGCATCAATAGCCCTTCATTTCTATCACGTATACACACAGATGTTTCTCTAGTCTCCCTGCTACTGATCTCATTTAGCTTCCATCGACTTTAACCTGAGACATCCTAAGTTATTCAATCACTTGCTCTTTAAGCCTAGTCTTGTTTCTAGGCTACTTTCACTCAGGAGTTGGTTCTGTCCTCCATGCGGTGGAGTAGCAGAGACATCCTCTGTGACTGCACATGAACATATCCCAGACACAAAGTAAATATTAGAATCAATAGAATCCAAATTACATCCTTCATGGTTAAATCTCAGTATGAAAGCAACATCCGCACCCTTTCGTAGGTTTCTTGGAGTATGTACATTGTTGGCCACACCATGCATTGGTGCAAATGATGGTTTTGCTTGCATCCTATGGAGCTTGTACATGTTGATCGTCTACTACAAAGTGAACAAAATAGACAAGAAAGTGACAAACGCCAATGTCTATGATGCTTGTCGTTTTTGGGTTGTGAGCTGCATATAATTGAACAGTCAAACGATGGTTTAAACAGTGCGGCATACAATATCCTACTATGGAAAGTAAAGATTTGATCTAGTTCCTATCTGATGGATGGAATTCTACAAAAAATAAGCTAATTTTACTCCACCTCATCTCCTCCTGCTTGTCGTTCTCCATAAATGTTAGCTTCCAACCGGCTTGCAGCATGTATTTCTCAACCTATGAACAACAGGGAAAGGTAGAGACTCAAGGTAATGTCTGATATTCTGAACTTCCTCATATGGTTGTGGCCGCTTTCATGCGGTAGTGGCTGGTAGTCTCAGTGTAGCCGTGCATTGTCTTGGTGGGGCAAAGTGGATGACATGCTGGCTAAAAAAGCTCATGGACAACGGTTTTGGGTTGGTGATGTTGATTATGGAAGTGGTGGTGGGAGGTAGTGGACGCATGACTCAAAACATATCGGAAACTGTCAAACCATCCAGAGAAGTCGGTTTCAAAGAGGAAGTCGGTTTCAAAGAGGGAGGACCCATTGCGGAGAAGGTGGGCATTAGTTTGAAAGAGAGAATAAAATAGTACGTGGAGTGGGTGGGGCCAGCAGGTGCCCATGGAAAGGGAATAAAAATTAAAGAAAAGAAAAATTTGTGAGAAGAGACAGAATCAAGGAGAGCACAACAATTCAAAATAACATGTTCTGATTGGCTGAGGGGGTTGGAATGTGGTTGTAATTAGTTGAACAAACTCCCTCTTTACAAATGTTAATCTCAGATTCCTCCGACATGGTGAAAATGCTGATCTGCATAGTGCCGAGTACTAGTCTAACCTCAGATCCTCATAGGACAGTGACGAAACTCGTTCTGCTTTCAAGCTAATCAAGTCAATCAAATCAAAACATGAGCCGGAGATTCTTGAACTTTATTGGTTAGATACAACATTCTCCATATACAAGAATTCACCCATCGCAGAAAAAGACACATCTAAAAATAAATAGCACAGAGCAACGCTATACGGCACTGCCACAGAGTTATGATAACCAATCGTAGAAAACTAAATTCTAATTGGTAAAAAATGAGTTCGAACAAGTTTTAATTACCAAGCTGAAGATTTTTTTTTTTCATTCCAATAGATACAGATTTTCTACTGCTAGGGTTACATGTCAGGAAGAACAATTAGATGTTTTGGCGTTTAAATTAAAGAAACACAGATCCACAATGAAAGACCACTTCCCCTGTTCGTATTCTTGGCACGGTTTGGTATAGAACACAACCTGCAGCGGCTTGCTTGATGACAAGGCAGCGCTAGGATACAGGCTCCTGTCAAGACCACATATTGTACAAAAGCGTTCGCGAAGCATGTTGGTTTTCTTGAGAAATTGCATGTGGCATACAGTTCCGTAGTACCTAGTCAGCCTCTTCCACTATGGTCCAGATCAGCCTACAATATCCACAAAGGGCCCATTGAAGACCAGGTTTGGTGCAATTACCATATACTAAGAAGATATGTTTCTCTTACCAGAACAAGGATAAGAACAGTAGAAGAAAACAATAGCCAAGCTTAAATATTCGAATCTTCTTCTCCGTGCCGAGAACAGTAAATATCTCAGTTACATACATCAAGTGTCGTCCATGTTGGTACCTGAAACAGAATGGATGGACTGCTGAGATTTGTCACTAGAAACATGCTCTACAATTAATGTTTAGATGGTAGGTATTATAGATCACAAAATTCAGCACAACATCAATGCATTAAAACCCGACCAGTGTAGCGCAGATGGTTCGGTCTGACCTGTCCTCCCCGGGGGACCCGGGTTCAATACCTCCTGTTGCGCATTGTATTTACAACCCTTGGGTCATCCGGGCTCTGGCGCATGTTTGAGGGAGTGGGGGAGACTAAGTCTCCTTCTAACTCAAAACCAGGTGGCAGGGAGGGAGCGGTAAGCACCGGGCGTATGGATTTTGCATGCCTTTAATGGGTTAACAGATTCTAATGCATTTTAAAATTATTTTTAACTTAAGTAAAATCTATAAGACTGATACAGATCATACTTGTCAAGGCGCTCGCCTAGGCGCGCCTAGGCGGCCGACTAAGCGGCAAGGCATCCCAAGGCTACGCCTAGGCGAAGATGCTTTATTTATAATGCTACAATGACCTAGTTTTGTGGGTCTAATGTTTGATATGGCTACACCAATGTTCAAAATTAATAGTGTTGGTGCCAAATATCACTTTTAATTGGATCTAATACTCTTTTTTGGGTTTGACTGGATCTAATACTCTTTTTTTGTTTGACTGGATCTAATACTCTTAGTACACATTTGATTTTTCTTAGTTTGCACCTTCAATTCAGATTGTATTAAGTAACTATGCTATGAAGGATAGTGATTACATTGCTTAATACTTGTAGCTATGTATGACAATAAATATATATTAATTTGTTGATCACTCTCTTACATTCTTTATAATAATTCTTTTCGTGTCCTTGACATTATTGTCAATGATAATATATTAGAAATGTAATTGGTTATTTTTCATACAATAATATATATATAGGAAGATCGACCATAAATGTGTTGATAACTACATATATAACTATACAATGTGTGTATATGAGTGGGGAAAAACCATGACACATGTATATATACATAAAATATATACATAATTATTTTTTTTAAAGGTCGCTTAGGCGACGCCCCTAGTCGCGCCTTGGCGCAAGGCGTTCAGCCCCAACGTTGTGTCGCCTTGTCGCCTTAACAAGTATGATACAGATACATCAAGATAAAACTGAAATACATGTACCTAATCAGATCAAAGATATGTGCATAGTGCTATGAGTATACTGTGTTACAATATAATTATTCATTTCAATAAATCATACAATCATCAGATAATAATATATGGTATTGCAAAGCCTAGGCTAAATGCAAAGTCATAAATAGTAATTTTCATATATAGTGGGAAACACTATGCATAAAACTAGCACACAAAACGGTCAAAGATTCAAAAGCACTCCAAGCAACAAGATAGAAAATTAGCAACATTGATGATATGAACTAACAAAATATTTTTGTTAATATATATATATATATATATATATATATATATATATATATATGTCTTTATTTAGTGTTTTGTTAATTTACTTTTATATATGGACCTCTCTGTAAATGTTCTGCTATTATATATACAAGGGCACACACATTGTGTAACCCTATGCTCTCCAGTTTCACGTGTTCTGTTTCATGATACCAGAGCAGGACTGATTCGGGTCCTCCCTCACCCGGCGTCGCCACCCTCCCACCCCTCCCCCCCCCCCGCCTGCCCGTCGGGCGCCGCCTTCCGCAGCCCACCGCCGCCGGCTGCCCGTGCTGCAGCAGCGCCGCGCGGCTGCCGTGCCACCGGGGCAGCCCACCGCTGAGCTAGTCCGCCGTTGTTGGGCTCCAATCTGCCCGCGGTTGTCCGGTAGCTTGACTCTCTACTGAAGCACACCTTCGGATCTGCCTTTTTTGTGCCTGCCCGTGTGGTCGATTGAGCCACCGGGTTCCTTGCTGCGCTCCGGTGTAGCTCGTATGTTAGGGGTCCCTCCGATCTGTAGATCTGTGCCTACTGTTGTCTACCTGAGGACGTAGGCAGCCTTCTACTGCCTGTTTCTGCCTTCGACTGTCTGCCTGTTTCTCCGGGAGTTGATCTGTTTCTACCTCATGGCGTCTACACATGAGGATCTGCGACGTCAGGTTACAACTGTAAAGTTGGATGGGAGAAACTACCAGCACTAGGTGTGCTCCATGCAGATATATGTCAAATCACAGGGCAAGATGTCTCACTTGACGCATGATCTGCCTCCCGTACCTGCTGCAACAGCCGACTCAAAAGATGTGAAAGCCTATGATGACTGGGTAAAAGATGATTCTACGGTTATGACATGGATTCTGAATAGTAGTGAGACCAAAATCACTGTCACGCTATTATACCTGCAGACGGCAAAGCAGATGTGGGATCAGCTTGCCAGTACCTATTCACACAGTCAGAACCCCAAGAAAGTGTTCGATATCAACAAGCAGCTTAGCCGCCTGCGCTTCTCGGGATCTGACCTAACAGACTACTTTTCTGCTTTCAAGGGATTGTGGGGGGAGTTGGAAGCCTACCACCCCTTGTCTACTGATTTGGCTACTATGCAAAATCAACACCAGGAGTTGCAAGTAGTTTAGTTTCTTTGTGGCCTACCTGATTCCTTTGCTGGGTAGTGGATCAGATTCTAGCCAGTGATCCACTACCTACTCTACAGAGTACCTTTCAGCGTCTATAGTGCTTGCATGCATCATCATCTGAGACACCCACTGACACTGGTGATACTACTGCTTTTGTTGTGATGTCTAGTCGTGGCAGTGGATGCGGACGCGGTCACTCTCACGACACTCGCCCTCCCCTTGGTGCTGGCAAGGGGAGGAACTCTTCAGGTCGTGGAGCATCTTCTGGACCTGCTACTGCTGCTGCTCGCCCTCAGACTGGCCAACGCTTCTGCAACTTTTGTGGTCGGTCTAACCAGGTTGAAGATAAATGCTAGGAGAAATACGGCAAACCAGCTTGGGCCAATGCAGCCACTGATGCTACTACATCTTCTGAGATGACTACCCAGCCTGATGCCTCGGGTACTTCTACTACTGACTTCATTCATGCTGAGGTCGAGTGCCTGTTGCTTGAGCGTATTGGCTCATCGTCTGCTGCCACCACCTATGGAGCGCATGCTGCGACGCACTCTGGTTGTGATATTGCCTTCCTCACTACACCATCTTCTAGTTCTGGTAATACGAAATGGGTTATTGATTCGGGCGCATCTTCTCATATTTCTGGAAATCAGTCATTGTTCAAAAATTTGTCTAGACCGATTACTAATTCGTCTGTTATGCTTGTTGATGGCTCCAAGTCTGCTGTTTCGGGGATTGGAGACATTGTGTCTGATATCATGTTAAAATATGCTCTTTATGTGCCTAATTTTCCACTAAATTTATTATCTGTTAGCAAGACTCTGCGTAGCCTGAACTGTAGCCTGACCTTAGTACCTGGTTCATGTATTTTTCAGGACCTTCGCACGAGGATGAAGATTGATGGGGGGCATGAAGGATCTCATGGCTTGTACTACCTGGACAATCTGAAAAGAGTGGACGATGTGGCTCTGGCTTCTGCATTATCTTCTTCGGTATCGGCTTTACAATGGCATTACAGACTTGGGCACCCTTCATCTGAGAAATTACGCCATATTGTATCTGATGTAGGAACAAATGTGTTTCAATGTGAATCATGTCAGTTAGACAAACAGACTAGGGTTGTTTATCCTAAACGTTCTCAGATTAGTAGTAGAAATGTGTTTGATCTTGTTCATGCTAATGTATGGGGTCCATGTCATGTCCCTAGTCTATCTGGCAACAAATATTTTATTATGTTTATTGATGATTTTTCTCAGACCACTTGGTTATTTCTTTTGAAAAGTCGATATGAAGTGTTGTCCACAATTAAATTCTTTTTTGCTGAGGTGAAAACACAATACTCTATGCCTGTTTAAATTTTTAGAACTGATAATGCACTTGAATTTGTTCAAAAAGATGTCGAGTTGTTGTGTAAATCAGTTGGCACTATACACCAGACTTCTTGTGCATACACACTTCAACAGAATGGCATTGCTGAAAGGAAGAATAGACACTTGCTAGAGGTTGCAAGAACTATTATGTTGCATGCTAATGTACCTCAGTTATTCTGGCCTAAAGCCGTCTTGACTGCCTGCTTTCTAATAAATCGAATGCCTTCTTCTGTGATTGGAAATAAAATACCTGTACAAATTTTGAATCATGGCAAACCCTTGTTTGTTGTACCTCCTCGCATATTTGGCTCTACGTGCTTTGTAAAGGTGCTTGGTCCTACTCATGATAAACTATCTCCACATGCTAAAAAATACATTTTTTGGGGGTATTCTCATACACAGAAAGGGTATAAATGCTATAGTCCAACTACAAAGAGATGGTTCACAAGCAGCGATGTCTTTTTTGAGGGTACACCCTACTACTCTACTAAAGGAGATAGTCTTCATTCTGAGCTTATTGCTTCTCTGTTGCCTATTACAAGTGAATGTGTTTCTGATGATACTACTCTTGTACAACCGGCACTTCCTCTCAGTGTTTTGAAATGCGGCCCATGCGGGCGCCTATGCGGTTTGGCAATACAACTGCTGTGCATAAGTCCATGCGGAGGCAATTTTGGCCATAGACAGAATTTGCGGGCTGCGGTCCGCATATGCGGCCGATTAGGCTCTGAATTTCGTATTAGATAATTTTGATAACAAAAAATATAAAGCAAACCTTCTAAACCCCGACCGATCCCTGACTACACCCGACAGAAATCCCTCGCTCTCAAACCCAAACCCCCTACGCTGCGACCTAGGGCGACAAACTCGGCGATCGCTCTCAACCTCGACACCAATGTTGCGCGCGTCTTCTGCACCGGCCAGCTCCTCGGACGGCGAACATGATTTCTCTTCCTTCAATGCTGTCGGTTCTCCATCTCCAGCGGTTTGCGATCTCTCCTCCAACGGTGCTGCTCCTGCTGCGAGCCAGGCTTCTTCCCCAATTGCTGCGTCCAGAGCTCCAATACAACCTCCTCCACCCCTCTTCTTGAGGCCGACCCACGGAGGAAACAAGGTAACTCCTCACCATCCCCTCTTCTTCTCCTTTCTTCTCCAGTTCTTCCTTTCTCATTTGTTGCTGATTTTTATATTGCTGTTGAATTTGTAGCCATCTCGTCCACGCCCCTGTTCTTCTCCCTTTCTCTTCTACTTCAGCTCACCCTTTGTCTTCTTCTGCACTTCGTCATCACAATAATATATTGTTGCCATTTTTTTTGGCTGCTAATTACCAGGCTTGTATGCCACGTCCCCTCTTCTTCTCTAGTTCTCCCTTTCTCTTCTTCTCATGTTGTCTTTTTAGCTGGCTAGCTGCCAATTACTACTCACTATCATCTTCTTCTCCCTGTTTCATTGACCCCAATTCTTCTTCACTCCAGTTTTCTCTTCTTCATCCTGTTTCCTTAAGACCGAAGTGTGTAACTTGCTATAATGTTTTTGTCTTACTAATACTTTGCTACTCATACTATTGATTTCCCTATTGACTCATGGAAATTTTGTTGGCTTCATCTTCTTAGACTCATTTACTAATTTTCCTATATGATTGCCACAAACTATAAGATATTTAGAATTAAGATGTTATCTTGATATGTGCTGGACACATGTTACATTCTGTATACGTTGTTATTAGGCTTCTATTTTGTTAATTTCACCATATATTAGTTCGGAGGGGTGTCAAATTTGATCTTATTGTTTTTTCACTTGATGAATGGAAATTATTTGTTTCTTCTTCTATGATGCAATGATTTATTGGTATATTTTGTCTATTAGGTAGTGCAAGTAAAGTTTATAAAATTTATGTTTACAGTCAATTTTTTATATACGTTGTGTGTATAAAATATCAAATTTAAAAAAAATTCAAAAACGCATATGCCCCGCATATGCTCCCGCATTCCGCATATACTCTATGCAGTACCCTGACCGAACGCATACCACATACCGCCTTTCAAAACACTGCCTCCTCTTATTGTTTATCGGCGCAAGAACAAATCTCAACCTACACAAGAACCCCCCCTTCCAAGTCAATCTTCTCCTCCAGAAGGTTCTGCGTCACCTGAGGTAATCTCTGATCTTGATGTACCTATTGCTCTTAGGAAGGGTACCCGTTCCTACACTATCCACAATATTGCTAACCATGTCTCTACTGCCCATTTAAGTGTTCATGCTAGCAACTTTGTCACTGCTTTATCTGCTATTGCTATTCCAAAGACTGTACAGGATGCCTTGCAAAGTACAGCTTGGACTACTGCTATGAAGGAGGAGATGCTTGCTCTTGCTGATAGACAGACTTGAGAGTTGGTGGATCCACCTCCTCAGTGTAAACTTGTAGGTTGTAGATGGGTTTATGTTGTCATATATCAACCAGATGGTACTGTAGAACGTCTGAAGGCACGCCTTGTTGCCAAAGGGTATACACAGACTTATGGTATTGATTACTTTGAAACATTTTCATCTGTTGCCCGTCTTAATTCTGTCAGAGTTCTACTATCTGTTGTTGTTAACCGTGACTGGCCTCTATTACAACTGGATGTTAAAAATGCCTTCTTATATGGTGATCTGCAAGAGGAAGTTTATATGGAGCAACCTCCTGGGTTTGTTGCTCAGGGGGAGTCACATAAAGTCTGCAGGCTGAAGAAATCTATCTATGGGCTCAAACAGAGTCCTCGTGTTTGGTTTGATAAGCAAAATTTTGACTGTCTTTGGTTTTCTGAGATCGCAGGTTGATCACTCTGTCTTTACAAAAAAACTTCCTCTAGTATAGTGATACTTATTGTATACGTTGATGATATCATCTTATCTGGCAGTGATTCTATTGTTATTCAGTCCACTAAAGCTCATCTCTGCAAGCATTTTGCTACTAAAGATCTGGGAAAACTACGATACTTTCTGGGCATAGAAGTATCTAGAACTTCTAATGCTCTTGCTCTATCTCAAAGGAAATATGTAATGGATCTTTTACAAGAAACTGGAATGCTTGGTGCAAGGCCAGTTGATACTCCTCTAGATCCCAATGTTAATTGGGATGATGATTCTTCTCCTCTGTTTGCTGATAACAAAAAATACACGAGATTGATTGGTAAGATGATCTATCTGACGGTGACTAGAGCTGACATATCTACTGCTATGGGACTTCTTAGCAGGTACTTGGATAAACCCAGACAGTGTCACTGGGATGCTCTATGTAATATTTTGTGATATCTAAAGAAGTCACCTGGCAAGGGCCTCCATTATAGGAAAAATGGGCACTGTTCTCTAGAAGGCTATTCTGATTCTAACTAAGCAGGAAGCAAGATTGACAGGAAATCCACTTCTAGCTACTGCACATATATAGGGGGTGGTCTTGTCACCTGGCGCAGCAAGAAACAAAATGTTGTTGCTAGATCTAGTGTTGAAGTTGAATACAGGGCCATGGCCCATACTGCTTGTGAACTTCTGTGGGTGCAGTCTCTTCTGAAAGACTTTGGTGTTGAGTCTTCTTCTGCTATTCCGATGCACTGTGATAACAAAGCTGCTATTTTTATTGCCAACAATCATGTCTATCACGAGCGCACAAAACATATCGAGGTTGATTGTCACTTCATCAGGGAAGCTATTCTTTCAGGGAAAATCTGCACTCCTTTCACCCGTTCTGAAGACCAGGTTGCTGATATATTTACAAAGCTGCTGGCGAAGAAGCACTTTTGTTCTCTGGTGGACAAGTTGGGCATGATTGATATCTATGCTCCAACTTGAGGGGGTGTGTTAATATATATATATATATATATAGAGAGAGAGAGAGAGAGAGAGTCAGGCTAGAATACACTCGAGTGTATTCTGAGCAGAATACACTCAAGTAGTTTTTTATGATGCAATATTGTTTTCAAAAATCTAATTCGTTGATCTTCTTAAACATGTTGTGAATAGCTCATACGCAAAATTTGAGCACATTTGGACATTTATAGGTCATGTTATAAAGACCGCAAAAATTATGCATTTCGAATTAGTTTCACACATCGATTTTGTTGCCCTTGGATGAGTGACTTACACATCCAAATTGGCTCAAAATTTGTATGTAGCCTAGTTATAGTATGACAGTGAAGATCAATGGTTTATATTTTGTAAAAAATAGTCTTGATATGCAAACACACTTGAGTGTATTCGTGCAATATGTACACTCGAGTGTATTCTAGCTTGACTCTCTCTCTCTCTCTCTATATATATATATATATATATATATATGTCTTTATTTAGTGTTTTGTTAATTTACTTTTATATATGGACCTCTCTGTAAATGTTCTGCTATTATATATACAAGGGTACACACATTGTGTAACCCTATGCTCTCCAGTTTCACGTGTTCTGTTTCAATGTTCATGACATATGTTATTTGTTGATAAAATAATGCTAATTGCCAAAACACATTTATGATTTGCAAGTTGCAACCTTTAACCAACATACAAGTTCAGAAATTGGAGATATAGATTAAATGTCCAAAATGTGTTTCCTTAAAGTTGCACTAAAATTGAATGAAGTTTTATAAAAAGGTACACTACACAAAGCATCAGCACATTCAATCCCACACCAGATGTTGGGTTTAGTATTTCTTCTCAAACCTTCCTCTGATCACAATGTCCCTCTTAACCTCCATGTCCACTAGACCTGTCAAACGAGTGGGTGGGTTGGGTTTGGATTGGGTCGTTGCGGGTTTGGGTCTCGCGGGTGCGGGTCAAAAAGATGTAGATGTAAACGGGTGGAACAAAGACAAATCCAAACCCGACCCAGCGGGTTACGGGTTGCCCGCGGGTGCCCACCTAAATTTTTTTTTAAATATATTGCTAGTGTTTGTTTATATAAGATATGGCACAAAACAATCACATTGTATACATTGTCACGTAATATTTATTTATATATCCAAAAACGTGTTACAAGAAGAGTATCAAAATGCAATGTATCCATGAACAGGGTTGCAACATGTCTATTAAAGAAGAGCCTGACTGGATGAATTAAGTTTCTGAATCACATAAATGCGGGAATAGCAGTGTACTACAGACTTTAGACGTTCATACATTAGTCTTAAATAATGACCACCTACAGCAAACAACAACAAAAAATACAACAATATCTAGTGTGAATTGTGGCATCCAAATGAGACGAAGAATAGATTTTGGAAACTAAAACAAAGACTGAAATTTAAGTCAGTTCTAGTCAGACTGAAACTTAAGTCTAGCAATCGCTGCTAGACTTAGGTTCCTGCTTGGTTTGCTTTTGTTTCACGATCCGATTTTGGAGTCTCCGTTATTGTGCTTTGTTAACTTGAATTGTAATATGCAATTGTGATATGAGTATAGGACTGATTTAATATTTGCCCATAACTACTAAGCCGCATGGATGCAAAAAACCAGTGTAATTAAGCGGGTCACCCGCGGGTGCCCGCGGATTGCCCATGAAACCCGCTAAGTAAATGGGTGGGTACGGGTTTGGGTTTTTTCCGGCAGGTGGTAAATTTTGTGACCCAAACCCAACTTAAACGGGCAGACCCATGGGCGCCCGCAGATTTTGACCTAGTTTGACAGGTCTAATGTCCACCCTCTACGGCTGTCTCCACCCTCTCCCCCTCCCCCCAATACACTAATGTTCTATACTGCCCCATCTACCCTCACTCCTTTGTCGCCGCCTATTGCACCATCATTGTCTCGCCACCTCCTCAACCGCAAAACATCATTCACTCAGTTGCATTCACCCAACCCCTTCTCCGGTCACACTCATCCACCCCTTCCATTGACGATGTCGCCGCCACTGCCAATACTTGCAACGCACCACCTACTTTGGGCTTCATCATCTTCCATGGACCACCAGGCATGCCTCAACCCCCACAATCACAAAGTCCACCTGTATTCGTTCCATCATTGCAGGTACCACTCTGCCCTACTAGCTCCACCTCCACGCTCACATCCTCCCCCCCTTTCTTTCTATACGTCCTAACTACCTATTCATCTGTTGCTTTGTTACAAAGAAACATCAGAAGTGGTGTTGAGGGAAGGAGGAGGGCGGAGGAAAGGAATAGGGGCAGTGCCCAAAGGTGGCGGTGAAGGAGGTAGAGGGAATGGCCAACGGAGCAGTGAGGACGAGGAGCCTTTGAAAGGGAAGAAGGCACAAAGGAGGGTGTTATCTGGATTTTTTTTAGTCCAATTAAAAACATCAATATATAAATGACATGAAATATAATATGCATAGCAATGACAGTGAAAAAAACTGCAATTTCTCAAAAGGGCGAGCCAATGTCAATAAGATGGACTAAAGGTGTTGATGTTTCATATAATTTATTGATAGAAATATACATCTAAGCATAAAGTGGTAATGAATGTTGTGCCATGAAGATATAAAGTCTGCACAAATGACAAAATGATGGTAAGGAGATAAAGAAAGCTATGATGGATGTGTGGCAACACAAAAGACAGATGTCACATTATCAAAGTGACTATACAAGAAAGAAAGTAGGGCTAATAATAATTAAGGACAAATAACAAGAGGGTCATATCAGATGATTCGTACATGCATTAGGAATTACGTTATTCATCCAGGTAGAGTTAAAGGGGAAGGAGTTGATCCAAGATAACACCATGAAAGCTAATAGGGAGGATTTGGCCTTGTTATAACTAAATGAGAATATAAGCCCAAATGTAACCCAATGGAGAAAAATCCATGTAGCATATGCATACCCTAATATGGCACAAATTAGATTGCGATGAGGAAGATTCTTTCTATGGTTTTAGCCACCACTACTACAACAATGTCTGTGATTTGGCACTCTGAATTGGATTCTTCGCGAACTAGAAGACTTTAGGCATGCTTTTAGGAATGGAACCATAAGGAACTAATGTAGGATGCTTTTAGATGGCGGTTCAAACACTCCTTTTGATCCCATAGTGACACCTTATAGGTTTTTGGGTCTATTTTTGAACAACTCAAAAACTACAACCTTTTGTCGGTCCTTCTATTGGGCTTTGCAATATCCAAAGTACTCGTCTAGCTTCCATGCCTTTACTATTACGATCTTTGTCCCAATAGCATGTAACTGTTCGTCGATGCTCTCAACTTGATGCTATATAGCCTCTATGCCTATGATGATAATTGTTTTGCACACTAGAGAGAGATGATTCTTTTAGTGGTGTAGTGTTGGTGCTCAATCTCCACTACATGGGCTCCTAGTAGGAGACATGCTATAGTTACATGGGGATCAATAATATAGAAATGTTGGTAATTGAGATCAGTGTGAGAGGCAGTGAGTTTGGCGCAAAAGCTTTGGATCCTTGGTTGATGATTCTTAGGATAAGGTTGTTTAGGGTTCTCCTAGCTCTCTAAGATGAAATCAATGTTTTTAAGGGAATGCCAGACAATTCAATGTTGTATTCAAGATCTAGAGGAAACATCTCCTAGATGTAGGTGACTATAGAAGATAAGAGTCTCGTCTTACGGATAAATTAGGCTAAAGGAACTTAGCTACCCAAGTGTTTCACTAATAGGTAAGGTGTTATAACCCCAATTTTTGGGTTCAAATGGTGAGAAATATAATTTCTCATATTAAAAATGTTTGAACAAATAATCATATATTGGGTTGAGAATATTGGATTTCGTTTAAAATAGCCTTGTTGTTTGATTTGTGGGCTTTAGTGGCTATTGGGCCCAATAACAAGGAAATAACAAAGAAAATTCAATTAGTGAATGAATAATTGAATAATTGATAAAAGAAATATGTGGAAACCTCTAGAAGGCAAATCCAAAGAGGATTTCGTGCCTCTTGGGTTCCTTGGGCTCCAAGGAATACAAAGTTGCATAAATAAAGCAATAGGAAAAGAAAAGATTAATTAAGTATTTCTTTATGAAGAAAGAAATTGGAAAATAATGATATAAGGTGGAAAATGAATGGAAAGAGGCATAAATGAGATTTCTTGGGGAAATTTCGTATCCATGAGGTTGTTAATATTAAAAGGAATGCCAATGAGGAAAATAAAAGAGAAATAAAAAGAAATCCTCAAAAAGGAATATTTAAATGAGAAATAAACAGGATAATGTGAAATAATGCATATAGATGCATCTAGAAGGATAATAAGTATCCTTAAAAAGTAATTTCGAAATAATGGAGTATCTTGGGATCCAAGGAGTCCCAATAAAGAGGAAAGAAAGAGAAAATACTAAAAAGGCAAAATAAGAGGATTATGCGTTGCATTATTAATGAATTATGAGGTATTGTTAAAAAGAAAGTAATTTTGATTAAAAGAAATAGAATTTCGTGATCAATGGATTAAAAAGCAAGAATAAAGAGAGGAAGTAAAAGGAATTTCGAATTCCTAAAACATACAAATAATGAAGAACATTAGAAAAGAATGGAGAGAGAGAGAATTTCTTCTTCATGAAGGAATATGTTTCCATGTTGGGGTAGCCTTATTTTCTTTATGAACAAGCAATCTGGGGCTGGGATACCCCCTATATAAGGGGTAGACCTTTTAGTTCGAGTCCTAGAAAGATCCCACGTGCATCCCTCCTCCTCCTTCCTCTTCTTCATAGTTCTTTGCTTACAAACCCTAATGGAGAGTAATGGTCTATCCCGAGGGCACTGAGGAGCGGCATGGAGGTCCTGGTGAAAGCGAGGTTCTCCCACGGCGTCGCCGGTGAGCCCATCTTTTAAGATCGTGCCCGGGAACTTGCTAAACACAAGCCGACGGTCTGCAGCAGCGGCCGCAAACAGCTGGCCCACGAGCGGAGGATAGACCTCCTTGGCCACGAGGTAGGGGCACCCTAGGTGCGCCCAAGGGCGGCGGGGCTAATGGAAGGGGTTCCGGCGAGGTTCACGGCCAAGAGGAGGGGGTAGAGCCGCGCCTACGGCGGCTAGGGTCGGCGCTGCTCGGCTGCTGAAGGTAGGAGATGACCCCCCCGGTCATTGGACAGAAATACCCTCCGGGGTATGAAGCATCGATCGCTTAAGTGAAGGGCAACCGCGTCTTTTCGTTATGTTTTCCAAACAAAGGTCGACGTTGCATGGGGCGGGCTGACGTGGCGCTCCCGGATTGGCCAAATAAGTGTTTTATTGCAGAATTCATAAATAAAGATTGGTAACTCCGATTAAGACATGTTATATATGAATTTTGATCAGAAGAACACAAGGAATCCATTAAAAATAGTTTTATAGCCTGATTCCTTATGCAATTCGAAAAGTAATGAAAGATATCAACTTTAATGTATTAATATTTAAAGAACCCTATTTTGGTATGATTAAAGTAATTAGTAGGGTTTAATAGATGATTAAAGTTGATATTAGCTTGTTAATGATAAAAAGGATGGTTTGAATCTAAAAGGACGATCTTTATACGTAATTGGTTTAATTTAGGGTTGCATATACCTAAGTTTGCATTAAGGGAGTTAGAAACCCTAATTTGGGAAAATATGCCTTTTAATGGTTTTAATTGTGCAAATCCATGAATAGGATAGAGTTATGATGTTCTAAATCCAGTTTGAATATAAAAGTTCCTAATTATGGATAAAACCCAAAATGTAGTAATTAGGGTTTTCTCATGAATAAAAGGTAGAGTTATGGCAATGAGTTCATATGTTAGTTAGGCTCTAATGAACTTGGAAATTGATGATTGATGTAGATAATGATCTCGTTATGGATTAAAAGGATAAAATAGTAGCTTTAATGAAAAAGAAGCTTAATTGATGATTAATGTGCCTATAATATGAAAATAGGATTATATTTTGGTTAAGATAACCTTAATATTGAAGAATAGATGAGATAATTAAGGTTTTGTGAGTAATGGCATAAATATAGGGTTTAATATGGTAAAGGATGAAGGAAAACCCTAAATGCAAAACGAAACCCTAAAATAGATACAGAAACCTTAGGAAGCGATTTCAAGTTGGATAGAAAGAATCTTGATAAAGTGTGTAGTAAATGGAATACATATGTTTTTCAGGATTCTTGAATATGTGGTTGAATTACTTCCTTGGATTGCTTTCTTGGTTGGAATTGATATTAGCTTGAGAAATCTACTGGACAGGTATGTGGTTACGCTTATGTATAATCGTTCTAGTTTCACGGTGATTTCCGAATGTTTTACCGATTGCTTTAAATAAACTGTTGGATGTTTATTTAGTTCATGCAAACTATAATGTGGCTATGACTATCACAAAGAGTATATGCCTATAAACTCAGATCCTGGTTCTCTCTGTGGCATAATAGCTAACCTAGTACATGGCTGCCTATGGGTAGGTCCATCAGGTTAGAGAAAGGCCTAGTACATGGCTACCTATTGGGTAGGTCCATCAGGTCTATGGATGACCTAGTACATGGCTACCTATTGGGTAGGTCCATCAGGTCTATGGTTGACTTAGTACATGGCTACCATGGAGGTAGGACCATCAAGTCACATTGAGTTAGATATTGGGCTACCTTCGGGTAGTGTCATGCGACTCTATTACCTAAAAGAGAGGTGAAATCTATGTCCACTGCAGGGACAGCCCAGAGTTTGAGAATATGTATGGATTGAGTTGTATGGCTTAAAATGTAATCTTGATTGTTAAATGATTAATTGAATGATTATATTGTTACCATAGTTGAACATTATCTGTTTCCTCCACATACCAGCTTCGGCTGACCGACGTTTTGTTTGTCGGCGTTTTAGGTACAATGAAAAGAACAAACTGTAAAGTGGCACTTGTGATACTAAAAGAGAATTAAAGTACAAAGGAGGATTAGATAGATTAGTATCGATGTGGATAGAAAACCAAGTTTTCAAAAGGTATGTAAAGAAAAATTTTATTACCATTTTCAGTATAGTCTGTTAGAATTTAATAATTGTTTATGGTTATATGTCGAACCTTCGATCCGGGATTAATGGGTGCGGCTCAACCTCTTGATCTCCCTTAATTGGGGGATATCGGGAGGTGGGGTCGTAACATAAGGAAAGGGGTAGGAGCATCGTGTCTCAATAAACATTATGTCTTGAATATCATCAAGTCAGAATAAATTCTAAGAAGAGAAAAATAAGAAAAACAAATGTGAAAAAGGATTTTGATATCCCAAGTTTTAAGGAGACCAAAGTAGAATATTAGGATGGTAAAGTCAGGGAAGACCAGGGTGATCCACAACAAGTATGTTTCCTTCATGGCTAAGGGCTAAATAGGGGCACCGAGGGTGCTGTTAAATTATGGATCTTGGTATTCATGATGGGAAATGGTTGTAAAACTATTGACTCCTAGTGCAGGTCTAAGTGATTGGTTTCCAATTCAAGTTTAGGATCTCATTGCAAAGAAGCGTGCTTCCTCTCAGAATCCTTGCAGGAGGACCTATGGGTATCTTGTTGAGTTCAACACATTTCTTATAATGGTAAACCATAACGTTCAGGAAGCAATAGTAGACATATATCCTTTTAAATCTTAAAGAGTAATATGATGGTTCTAATAGAAATGGTTCCTACTAGCAGGGGTGCTCTGTGTGAGGTAGACACTTCCAACAAATGTCAAATCCATAGCAATTCACATGCCACTGGAAGCCCTGCACTCAAACTTTGCATTAGATCTTGCTACAACTGACTAAAAGACACCACATTATCGCCCAAAAACACACAGCAAACAAAGATGGATATGTCAATGTCGGATATAGTGCGATATACATCTGAGAAACCACATACCTATAGATGATCGTGATTCTAATACAGAAGGTCCTTGCCTAGACACTTCTTTAAATATCACAACATATGCATCACAGCCTCTAAATGACATGTCCAAGGTTTCTCCACAAACAGACTCTCAACACTAGTAACAAAAGCAGTATCAAGTCAAGGGGCAATTATATAATTCAGCTTTCCAACAAGTCGTCTGTATCTCCAAGGATCATCAAGCAACTCCCACTGCTCTACAAACAATATGACGTTAGAATCCATTGGAGTATTGAGAAGTCTAGTCCTGAGCATCCCTGTCCCAGTGAACAAATTGAGGACATACTTCCTCTGTGAAATCACTATCGCAGACCTTGGCAACTTCAATACCTAAAAGGTATTTTAGATTGCCTAAGTCCTTTGTCTGAGATTGTCCCTGCAGAAAGATCTTCAACTGCACGATGCCATGATTGTTATCACCAGTAATCAGAATTTCATCAACATATACCAATAGGAAGATCTAACCAAAACTCATCTAACCAAAACTCTATCTCGTGTAGAAGACCAAGTGATCCATAGTACATTTCAGGACTCTAAACTCGAAAGAGCATTGTTGAATCTGCCAAACCATGCACGAGGTCACTACTTCAGCCCGTATAAAGTCAACATACAAGATAGGAGACCCCCAGCAAAAACCCTTGTGGTTGCTCCATATCAATCTCCTCATCCAAGTTACCATGCAGGAATGCGTTCTTGATGTCAAGTTGATGTAGTTGCCAAGAATGAATGGTGGCAAGAGTCTAAAATATGTGGACATACGCCATCTTTGCCACAAGAGAGTTATCTAGATAATTATTCCATCTACCTGAGTGTAACTCTTGGCTACAAAACGTGCCTTAACTCGATCAATACACCCATCAACACCCATCTTATCATTGAAATCCAGAAACATTAATAACTGCATTTTAGACTATGTGTTCACACTATTATCTATGCACTTATCATGTTATTTCTATAATAAACATATGTGTGTTAGCATGTACTTCATGATAATATCTTGTGAGACTGAATTGGTGTTTGTTTCATTTAGAGTTCAAGCAAAATACATCATAAATACTTCCAGGACCAAGCACGCACAAAGATAAGAGTCGAAATGTTGGGAGAAACATAAGAAAATGCTCTATAATTGTTGGACACATTGTCATGTGATGAACATGGAGCGTCTTATCATAGACTCTACCTCAAGCTTTTGCAACAGATGACACAGTGTGCTACATGTCAGATTGTCCCAGATGATTTTCAGTAGCAGCAACCATGGATTGGCACGCCCTGTCCGTCCTCAAACATGACGCGTCATTTGTAGTTGGGTGGTTATTCCTCGAGCAAACGCATGTGGAACATGTGCAACACATCATGTTTGTCCCTAGACACAGCGTTTTGGACAGCTATTGAACAAGACTATATCTACAAATCCATTTTGTGCCAAGACATATTGGGTGATATAGGGTCTAGACAGCCGTCACACCCCCTATACTGGCATGTGATGAACACGGTGTGCTTTATCACACTCAGCCTAGAACCTTTGCAGCAGTTCACACGACGTTTCACGTGTCAGATTGCCCCAAATGATTGTCTATAGCAGCAATTGTGGATGACACCTCGTGTACGTCCTCAAACACGTGTCCGCTATAGTTGGGCAGTTATTCCTCGAGTAGATGGGTGTGGAACGAGCACGACAAAGCCAGACAACTGATAAACAAAAATATATGTACAGACAAATGCAACTCAAAGGGTCGAATCCAATTTGTGCAAAAACATATAGGGTGACTTCAGGGGGGGCTTTAGAGAATGATCTTCTTGCCCCGTATATTGAGAAGGGGAGAAGAAGGAGAAGGAGACTATCAAGCAAGAAGAGAATGAAGAAAATAAGTGTAGCAGGTGGACCTTCTTCACAGAGTGATGATCTGGCAGTGGAAACTCCTCTAAATTCGTTCTTCTAGTTCCAAATTTCTTCCTTCTCCATATTTATTCCATTTTTATAGTTTGTGTTGGAGAAACATCATCTCCTCCACAAATTCGCTGTGGATCTTATAATAATAGGGATAAACAATAGATTTCTTTGTACTGGGTTACCCAGAAACATGTTTCTTGCTTAATCTATCTAATTTCATGGTTAAATTATTATTATCTTTCTAGTTTATGGTTATATTACTTTTCTTGGTACTGATCACTCCTAGAACTATACATATTAATTATTTAATTGAGAAATAAGGAAATTATGGTTCAAATGAGCTTGAACTCGTTGTCTTATGACGTGAAAGTACATGAATTAATTAGAGTTATATACCTAATTTCGGAACATGTTAAGTAGTATAATGAAAGATGAAAATCAAATTTGTCCTTTCTAATCTATTGTTCTTTAGTTGAGAAACATTAAGAACAATTTTCTACAATCTACAAGATAGGAACTGTTTCAATTTTTGAAATATATGGACGATTAAGTGTGAACTATGTGAAGGGGATTGCAGATATAAAGTAAATTGGTTTGCTCTTGAATCTCTTCAATACTCCATTGTCACTTGGCTTTAAGCTTAGGATTCATTTTCTATAATTAAATTAAATCAATTAATCTAATCAATTACCTTATTATACAATTGTTTATTTAACCTAGTTAAGAAAAATTCCAAAATCACATTACTTTATTGTGGATTCGATTTAACTCCTAACTTTATACTATGTGTTATTCGTACTATTGCAGGTGACAACTGACAAGGTGTTGCATTAGAATTATTTATTAATCGCACTCTGTGTACGCATCACTTTTTGACGTCACTGTCAGAGAATCAAATTGCTACTTGGCAATTTTGATATTTTTGTTGATTATGTTATATTAGAAATTATATAAATATTTATTTGTGAGTACTTCTTGTAATTTAGTTTGTATTCCCTTGTGTTAATAAACTCTTTCTTTCACCCTTGCAACAATAGTATGTAGTTGGGACTGTTCATACATGTCTTTATTTACTGTTCTGTTATTTTACATTTCTCTGTTCTCAGGGACAATGTCAAACACGGAATGCTTGTTCCAAATTCCAGACTATCCTAAAGCAGTCATCTCCTCGTAGGAAGTGCAAGAGACAAAGGAGACGTAAACTTTCGTTGGAAGAACAACCGCAACAAATTCCACCCATTTCAAAAACTACAGAGAAACCACTAATGGACTTCCCATGCCACAGTCCCAGCAAGCATCCAATTCAGCAATTGTGAGACTGATGGTGGCAGCGGATCACTTCTCCCTTGATCCAAGCCTAACTGGTATTTGTTCAACAAAACTGATTTTCAGGCTTAGCATCCGAAGATCCCAACCTCGTGACAATGTAAAAATCATTAGGATGACGGATGATGGACTATGACTATGCATTTTCCCCCTCACTCTATGCAAGGGTGAATCAGTGTAATCAAGGCTTGAACAAAGGCTGCATCACCTTATCGGATGCAGTCCTCGTAGCATTCTTGAAGTTCTTTCCACCAAGCAAACCGGAGGAGATCCGCAACCAAACACTAGATTTAAACAAAATGATGGGGATTCTTTGGCGGAAGCATGGATAGAGTAAAAGAACTATTGAGGAAGCGTCCTTACCACAACTGCCAGAGTGGAACCAGGTGTACATCTTCTATTGTAGGTAAGGTGATAGTGTGATACTATGTGTGAATGCATCGGTAGGTGGATGTTTTCTTATAAAGAATGCTACTGAGACAACGGAGTTGATTGAGATCAACAAGGGTAGTCAAAGAAACACTGGCATATATGAAGTGGATGTCATTTCTGCACTCATTGCCAAGATTGGCAGTGTCTCACTAAGCAATTAACTACCATGAGTGTCATCAAGATCCACCAAGTGACGAGAAATTATTTGTGCACAGGTCTACATCATGCTAAAGAATGTGAGATGGTGACTCCAATGGGTGTGCAGAAGGAGCAAGTTAATTACATTGGCCGCAACAACAACAATTGATTTTTAGACACCTACAACCCTAGATGGAGGAACCATCCCAATTTTCATGCAGGAACCAAGCATAGTCTAGCCAGCAGCAGGGAGACAATAAGCCATCATATGACCGCTATGACCACTTGGAGAATATCTTCTCCAAGTACATGAATGAGACGGACAACCTCTTAAAAAATCAGGTTGCTTCCATCAAAGACTAGAAACACACAGCTTGGATAGCTCGCCACTGCAATCAAAAAGCAAAAGAAAAATGATAAAGATCTCATTTCTAACACCGAAGTAAAATCAAGGGAGTATCACTAAGGCAGAACCTCCAATGGATGAAGAAAGATAGGCGAGTCTTCTCTTTTCTTTTCCCTTTTCAAAAACAAAAAGAGGGAAGCTCAGGTATGAGGTGTAGGTTTCCGTTTTTTATCTGTTAATGTGTTTGTTTGTGTTTGCCAAAAAGCGACTTTTGTATTCTTTTATTTATGCTTCTGTGATTTCAGTCATTTGCTTTGAAATTTCCTTTTCCTGGTATAAATGTAACTGTTATTCCAAAATCTATTTTGGAAAAAATGCTCTTGTATGGTCCTATCACCTCCACAAAAGTTTCTACATTGTACTTGAGGATAACACTTTTAAGAGAATTTCTAAATTGATTGGAGAATGCATCAACAATTATTTCTTTTGTGCTTTTATGAGCAATCATTATACTCCATCAAGGTTTTGAAAAGTGCGAAGCGGGAAGCGTGCGGACTGGACCTTGTAGCTGATTAATCGCCAGGCGGGCGATTAAGCGGGCGCTTTTTAGAAAAGCGGATTTCCAATTCCTATAAACTTTTATGCAAAATTACATACATGTGTATATAAATATTTATATTTTTGAATTTTTTGTACATATCTAAACATTGTACAAGACAATACAAAACACCCAAATAGTTTATAACACAACTATACAACAATGATTGCATCTATATAATATAGTAAACAACACATAAAATAATAAGTGTATATACAAGATGCAACAATTTTGTATCACATGTTTACATAGCTAAACAGTAAACAATAAACAATAAACAACAAACCTATCATAGCTAGCTTACAAACGTATTGTTACATTTACACATCATCAAATATTCATACATTACAGCAGTACATTTAATCAAAGTATGCATTCTAAATTAGATAATAGTTACCTATAATATACTTGGATACATCACAAAGGTACCATATCATTACAGCTTACATACAAAGTATGCATTCTAAATTAGAACTGGGTATATCATAGAACATTTAATGTATGCTAGTTTAATATATTATAGTTAATACTAATAAGGACACATAATGTACTTAATGTTATATGCTTACAGCAGTTTTTTTTTTTAAAGCGGGCAAAAAGCAAGAAAAAAGCGGGAAAAAGCGGGTTAAGCAGCCAAAAAGCGGCCGCTTTTCTCAAATCCACTCAAGCGGCGCTTATGGCACATTTTAATCGGCCATCACCTTGTGGCGATTAAGCGGCCGCCTAGGACGCTTTTTAAAACACTGTACTCCATACTAACATCTTGATTGAAATTATCTCATCTCTTGAAATTTTGAGAAGTTATGATATGTGAATAACCATATAAAACCAACAAATCTTGATTAATAGTATTTTAAAGAGTTTTTTCCCAAAAGTTCAAAACCCCCCTCACTTTCCCCTAAATTCCAGAAAACCCCCTCTTGTATAGATAATCCCAAGCACCCCCCTCAACTATCCCAGTAATTCCAGCTATCCCCCTAGCCGTTAGCCCCCCGTTACCAACTGACGGCTGGGCTAATTTTCGTTTTTCTTTACGTTGTCCATTTTATAGCTCGTGTAGTTGTTCCCTCATTTGATTTTTTTTTATATATTTTTAAACTCCAATCATGTTCTTATATTTGGACGGAAAGTTGACAATGCTAATCGTAGCATGTCGTTAAGGTGTCCAAATTTGAACTGCAACAGATCAAGACCCGGCATAAAAAAATCATAGACTGAGAACCATACCGGGTATGTTTGGTTACTTGGATTTTACTGTATTGGATTGTATTATAGACTCCAGTTCTGCAAATTTTATGTTTGGTTTGCAGGATTGGAGAACCGAGGATAATCCCGAGATTTCTGCACTTAATAGGAATCCCGCATTTTGGTTTCCATCAAATTTCTCGGACGTCGAAATTCAGCTGTGGCTGGCCGGTGGACCCAAAAAATAAAATCATGTATTTTACTAATCCAGGAAACCAAACATAAAATTTGTGTTTGCGGGATTTTGACAATGCAACATTATAGGAATGCAGGATGACATAAATACATGATTCTTATAAATCCAGCAAACCAAGCGTGCCCCAAATAAAAGTCGCTCCTGTCGATCGAGACCCCGTTAACAATTTTTTTGGGAAGTAATCAAACCAAATAAGAACATACCCGACCCCATACTTCATCAAAAAATGAAGGAGCAGATCATGATGACCGGATAACCAACATATAGCCTTCGTTTGGTTCAAGATATGGATTACGAAACCCGGACTGAGGTAGACCAGATATGTCCAGTCATCGAGATTATCCGGACTGTAGTAAATCTTATTTCTGTTTGGCAAACTAATCCCATCATTAAATTGGACTGATATCGTAACTTGTGCTTTTCAGTCTGGCTGATAAAACAAAATACACAAAAAGACAGAGCCAAATCAGGATTGGGTTACGAAATCCTTCTGCTAGCATGACTGAGCCAACCCAGATATCAAGATAACGGAACCCAAAACGGGGCCATTTTAGGATTTTGAACCAAACACGCATCTGGCAAATCGGACTGAATCGTGCAGACGTGACGCAGATGTGGCATAATAAGACAAGCCGAAATCCAACTGATATCCGGAACCAAACGCAGGCATATAGTCCTGTATTTGTCTATAGAGTAATATATATACATTCTTGATTATAAAATATTAAAGAACTATGTTATAAAATTATATAAGAACCGAATGGTTACACAAACCAAGTTGTACAATTAAATTTTTGCAACAAAAGAGTAAATTATTATAAGACTACTGAGAACATTACTAATATAATGTTTTACAAAAAAATAACATATTTAAGACTGGGGGTGGTCAGTAGCCCAACGGCGCGGCTCGGTAATCCCCAATGAAGGGACTCGGGTTCGACTCTGGGCACTGGCCGTGGTGAAACAGTGACTGACATTTGATTGGGCGCGTCATGGTGTCCCCTCCAATGACACGGTTGGTCCCGAAATTTACTCTTGGCAGAGTGGGGTCCAATAGTGACCGATCCCGAGAGGGGTTCCTTGTTATTAAAAAAAAATTCAAGACTAAAATTCATAAATTCTTTGCACACAAAATACTAACACGTACAAGTACTATAAAATTAAATCATATGATAGTTAATACATAATACACTAATTTATTAATAAGTCAATTCAACATGCAACATATTCGTACTTGTACAAGTGCAATAGTTAATGATATTGATATTTATTGATATTATCACATCAACGTGTAGCCAATATTCATATACTTGTTGGTAAATTCTAGAGTGCACATCCCTACAATCCTTGATAAATATTAGATTTACTTAATATATATTTTTTTTTGTTAATTATCCGGTCCAGATCAATTTCTACCGTTTCAGACTGGACTGAGGATCGAATTTAGGAAAATAGCGGACCGAAGACCGGCTTGAAAGTCAAGTCAGTCCAAAATTGGACCAGACCGAATAGTCAGTCTAGCCTAATCCACCGGTCTGGACCGATATTTGTACATTCCTACATATCGACACTTATTTTATTGTTTAATTAAAATATGTAATAGAAAAATAGTAGAAAAATCAAACAAGAAGTAGCTAAACGTAGTTGGAGACGGACAAAGTAAGAAAAGGATATCGGCCTAGCCGTTAACTTGGTAACGGGGGCTAACGGTTGGGGGGTTATTTGGGATTGTCTTAATAGTTGAGGGGGTGGTCGGAAGTATCTATACATGAGGGGGATATCTGGAATTTAGGGGAAAGTGAGGGGGCATTTGGGAAAAAACTCTATTTTAAAAATGTTCTAAAATCAAAAACATGAACTTGTCATTCTGTAATTTAATCGATGAGTTGTTAACATTTAAAAAGCGTTTAAATGTGATTCTTTCATAACCAAGATGAAAGTTTGCATAGTGCTTCATTGTAGAAACTATGGGTCTACAATGTGGTAATCTATCCTACAAAAAATACAAATGAAATGATCTAAAGTGCAAAACCTCCTAAAGAAGATTGAGTCACCCACATGCATCCCTTGAGTGAATAAGTCTTCATGAGCATCCAGGTCCATGTCTTCAAGAGGATTCAATATCCCAAAAGGCATCTCATGTGTGCATAAGACTCCATAAGCAGCCATTTGCCTTTACATCTAAAAAGAAAATCTCTTTGTTTATGTTAAATTTGCATTGATGCTTGTTGTAAAAAAAATTCTGAAAATTAAATAATGATTTGGTAGTCCGTGTAGAACTTTAGTGATCTTCTTGTGCTCTTTGCTAAAACCGATATTTGTTTCGTTGTGGTGACTTTCACAATCTAAACATCAACTCGTAGCCTTGCAATGATATTTGACAAAGTGGAGCATAATGAATTGAAATATTGTTGATGTATTTCATGTCTTTTGATTTTTTGTCTACTCATTAATGTTTTGCTTTAGGACAAGCAATCATTCTAGGTGTGGGGTAATTTGATAAGTGCATTTTATACTATATTTTAACACTAAATTATTTATACACATATCATGTTGCTTTTATCATAAACATGTGTATTAGCTTGTAATTCATGGTTATATTTTATGGGGCTGAATCGATGGCGATGCTATTTCATGCAGATGTCAAGCTAAATACATCACAAATACTTCCAAGGACCAAGCACACACAAAGACGAGTCAAATTGACGGGCCAAACACAAAAATATTGCTCAAGTAGTCTTGAACACTGCACATCGTGTGATTCACATTGTGTGTCAGATCACAGACAGTCTTGAGCCTTTTGCAGCAGGTGACGTGACGTGTGACATGTCAGGATGTCACAGATGATGTTCTGTAGTAACAATTGTGGGTGACACGCCATGTATGTTCTCGGACACGATGTACCACCTGTCGTTGGGCAGATATTCCTCGAGCATACACATTCGGAACATGCACGACACGTTATGTCTACCCCCAGACAAGCTACATGGCGTAACTGCTCGACAAAATATATATACAGACATGCAACTGTAAGGGGATGAATCCATTTTATGCCAAAACATATTGGGCGACTTGAGGGCTCTGGAGAACAACCTTCTCACCCCCTATAATGAGAAGGAAATGAAGGAGGAGACCAAGAACCAAGAGAGGAAGTAAAAGAAGAAAGTAAGTGTGTGGACCTTCTCCACGTGAGTGACGATCCGATAATGGATCCTTCCAAATTCATTCTTTTGTTTATAAACTTCTTCCTTCTTCATGCTTATTCCGTTTTTGTGGTTCAGGTGTAGGAGAAACATCATCTCCATAAATTCTCCATAAATCATCATGTAATAGGGATAAACAATAAATTTATTTGTATCTGGTCACCCAAAAACATGTTCTTGCTTAATCTATCTAATCCTGTGGGTAAATTTTTATTATCTTTCTAGTATGTGGTTATATTGTCTTTTGTTGGGATTGATCACCTAGATCAATAGATGATAATTTCTTTGAAACAAGGAAAATACTGTTTAAATGAACTAGATTTAGTAGGCCTATGACAGAAAGTGCAGGAATTAATTAGAGTCAGATTCCTAATTTCAAAATCTGCTTCGAGGATAATTCAAGATGAAAATCAATTATTCCTTTCTAACCTATTGTTCTTGATTTTGAGAAATGTTAAGAACAATTCCCTAAAATCTAAAAGACAGTAACCGTTTGAATCATTGAAGTTTGGATGATTAAGTGTGAGATGTGTGTTACAAGGGCATTGCAAACATAAAGTAATTTTGCTTTCACTTGACTCTATTCATTACTCAATTGTCACTTGGCTTTAAGCTAAGCATTCATTATCTATAATTAAATTAATCTGAGAATCAACCAAATTAACTATCTTATTGTACCCAATTGATTATTTAACATAGTTAAGAGAAATTCTGAAATCACATTAATTCTCTGTGGATAGGGCACTATACTAGTCATTTGTACTATTATATGGGCAAGTTGTTGCATTAGAATTACTTAATTTGATCATAAAATTTGTACGCATCAGACATCCAGCGACAGACTTGCCATGTGGTGCTAAACAAGAGACTACATATAGTTTTGGTCTAGAACTGACTTCTAGAATAGCATGATGCGACTTGGGTGATCAAGTGTAACTAAAACTGATGAAGGTATATATATAGAGGACAAAGAAGAAATAAAGCCATAATATGAAGGAGAAAGATGACTCTATGAATAAAGTTAGAGATAGGGGGTTGAGCTTTTCAGAGTGTGCAAAACCTAACCCTTTACTTAAGGTAAACAGAGAGGTCCTATTGATGAGGTGGAGGAGTTGAGTCCACTTGACAAACTGATGAGGGGCCATCCGGGAAAGGAGTTGAGCTGGCACAAGTCTTTATATCGCATGTATCGTGCTTGACTACACACTTGTACCAGTACAAGTATATACCTGAGTGATCGGAGGGGCTAGTAAAACTAGGTGGTAGTATAACATGTGAACTCTCACTACCAGTAGACAAAGGACCTAAGATAGTTGGGTGGGTGAGACTGAAATTTCAGATCCATATATTAGTTGATATGGGCATGGGCTTAGGAGAACCCATACTCTAAAGCCCAAAAAACTAGCCAAATTGTAAGATTCACATGCAAGATTCACCTACGTTGGTCATGCACACTTTGGCTAGTTTCTCACAGCTCTCTCCAAAGCTTAAATTAGTTGTATTCATTCATTGTGTTGGTGGTATTTTATGTTATTTATATCTTTGTATTAGCTAATTGGGCTCCCTCTACTTAAGCTCATTAGCATTGGTTTTAGCTTATGTTATGTTGTCTCCGATACATCATACCTTGACACAAGGCTACATATATGACTCTTTGTAACCCTAAATTCTCTCATGATAAGAATTTCTCTTCACATGGTATTAAGAGCAGCCGTTTAACCTCATGATTTCCAGAGAGCAGCCCCCACCCTCTCTCTCTCGTCGTCGTTTCTTCTTCTTCCTCCTCCACCCCTGCGCCCCTGCCCGCCACCCCCCTGACACATGCGCTTCGCCAGCACATGCGGCTAGCGTGGCCGCCCGCCGTCCACGGGCCATGACACTGAAAGCAGTGTGGTAGTACGTCGTCATGGCTCGCAGGGCTGGTGCCAGGGACGACAGTTGTTGCCCTACCTCTGGTTGGGTGGTGAATCGTGGGTGGTATTTTGTGTTATGTATTATCTTTCTATTAGCTAACTCAGCTCCTTCTACTTAAGCCCATTAGCATTGGTCTAGTTTATGTTATGTTGTGTCTCTGGTATATCATACCTTGAAACAAGGCTATGCGTGTGACTCTTTGTAGCCCTAATTTGATCATAATAAGAATTTCTCTTCACACATTGTTTATTTTTCATGTCAATTGTGTGCAACTATATCTTACGTGAACTTAACTAATTGTATGCAATACTTGTCAAGGCGGCAAGGCGCTAAAGACACCAGGGTTAAGCGCCTTGATGCCTAGGCGGCTTACAAAAATTATAGTTTCAACATCTATTCCAAGTATATATACAACATACATAAACATCTACCCTCTCAGATGCACGTTTTAAGTTATAAACTTATAATGTAGGTATGTACATATGTTTATGGTTATTCCCCTCATACATATAAGTTATAATATAAAAATATAACTTCTTACTTTCTAATAATTCTAATTGCCAAAGGCTAGCCTTATAATGGCAGTTCACGCTACTAGGTGTCGCACGGGGGTGACCTGCCACCACATGTCTAATCTCGGGGTTTACTCTGCTAGGATGGGTCTGTCTTGCCGTAAGAGGTTCCTCGGCATCAACAAAAAGGACCTAATTAACACTGATGACAAAATAAGAAAATAATTATAGTGTAAGAGACATATCAACAAATAAATAGAGATCCAATATCAAAGCTCTACGTCTTCAGCTAAGTAATGACTTTCCTTCGTAACATAGCCATTGAACTGGAACTGAATTGAAAGCGCAAAATACAAAAACTCAGGCAAGGCAAAGTTATATTTCTATACAAAAAGAATATTTGATAAGATAGACAACAATCTTTGTTTGGAACATATGACAATCACATGGAACATTCAAACCATAAGTATGTCTTGGGACCCATAAAAACAATCAAAGGTAGCGTAGAGGTAAGGCACACCCCTATGTCGCCTTGTTGCCTAGGCATGCGCCTTAACAAGTCTTTTATATGCTAATCATAGATTTTTCTTAGTTCACATAATCAAAGAAATTTGCTATCTATAATCACTGAAGGTGCTTTATATATCTAAAGCAATGATCGTTACTCTCAATCCTAGGGTTTGAAACCTGATGGAAATGAGATTTCGCTTAGGGATGGTCGTCAATGTTGCTCCTTGTCAAAATGGATTTCATAAATTTATCAAACCAACTGAAGCAGGGGTTGTAATTCAGTGATATTAAAATTATATTTGATACTTCAAAGGTCATAAGGGAATCAAGCATTAATTGTCTGACACTCTTACCATGAGTCATTTTTCACAATCATCACTGCCAAAAGCTTCACAAACTTGGTTCATCTCTAGAATGTTATACAATGTAGACAAGAGTGTCTTATATTTTGGGAAATTGGAGGTAAGAGATTACCTGTAAAAGCATGTTGCCCTAATAATGTATATCTACGGAATTAAAGAAATACGGCTAAAGACTCAAAGAAATGATTCTCATTCATCAACTGTCTCAACAAAGACGCAATAGAGCCTTTATATAGGCTTCTAAAAGAAAGACTAAAAGGGTGCTAGCCAATGTGGGACTAAACCACGTGAGTTTACAAAAGCTCAAATTAAGGAAAAGGCATAATAAAATAACACAAGTTAGAAAAAAAGTCTAACTAAACGCAATAGAGCCTTTATATAGGCTTCTAAAAGAAAGACTAAAAGGGTGCTAGCCAATGTGGGACTAAACCACGTGAGTTTACAAAAGCTGAAATTAAGGAAAAGGCATAATAAAATAAAGTTAGAAAAAAAGTCTAACTAATGGCACGACGACGCCTGCGCTCGTGTGTAAAGGCGAAGCTTGTCCTACATCAACTCCCCTCGACTGCAAAAGACTTGACTCTGTCGAGTCAGTGCTGAGGTAGAGCTCAAGAAGAACTGCATCAATGTGGCAGAATTCCTCCTCAATTATCCATGTGGCGTCTACTGGAGAATGACCTATCCAGCGAACCAAGAAACAACGTGTGGTGCCCAGGCTGGTAAGGACGGTCTGGTCATCCAAGATGGTGTCGATGCACTCGGGCAGCTGTTGAGGTAGTCGAGGCAGAGGAGGTATAGTTGTTGAAGGCGGGGAAGCACAGTGACGATCTATAGATACTGCCACTGGTGGTAGAGGGGCCTCGAATGTACCACGATAAGGAGAAAGATCATTCACATTGAATACTACACTAATGCTCCAATCTGCTGGCAAATCCATTACATAAGCATTGGGTCCCTGTCGACTAAGCATTTGGAAAGCACCTGAAGCTCTGGCATGAAGTGCTTGAAAGAATTTTTGGGGTAGTGTTCAGGACGCACACGTACTAACACAATCTCCCACATTAAATTCTTGAAACATGCGGTGTGCATTTGTAGAAAGCTTGTAGTTTTCATAAGACAAAGTAAGTTTTTGGCGAATATCGGCATGCAAATCATGAATGTGTTGGGCAAAGGTCTCAACAGTGTGGGAAGGTCGGACAGTAGTGGACATAGGTACGAGATTTATAGGTTGGCGGGGTTGTAACCATTAACAACTTCAAAAGGGCTCTTTCCTGTGGATCGATTAACAGAACTGTTGTAAGCAAATTTAGCAATATGTAGCAATAAGTCCCAATTGCCTAAATGTTCACCCACAAGACATCACAGGAGGTCACCTACGCTCTTGTTAACCACCTCAATTTGACCATCAATTTGAGGGTGGAATGCCGAAGAGAATTTGAGGTTGGTACCAAAGATTTTCCATAAAGTCATCCAAAAGTAGCTAACAAATTTCACATCACGGTTGGAGACTATGGTGGTGGGAAGACCATGTAGCTAACTGTCTCAATAAAGAAAAGGCAAGCAATACGAGAAGCATCAGAAGTCTTACTACAGGCAATGAAGTGGACCATCTTAGAAAAACAATCCACAACTACAAACACGGAGTCATGGCCACGTGAAGTGCGGGGGAGACCCAGAATAAAATCCATACTTAAGTCCTTCTGAGGCTCATGGAGAATAGGAAGAGGGGTGTAAAGGCTCATATTTTGTCTTTTGGTTTTGCCCAATTGACATGTAAGACATTGAGACACGATGCGAGCGACATCCCGACGTAAGGAAGGCCAATAAAATCTATCAGTCACCAGAGCAATGGTCTTATCCCTACTAAATGACCAGCAAGGCCACCGGCATGTAAATCCCAAACGAGAAAGTCGTGAAGTGAAGCAGAGGGGATACATATCTGCGTGCCACGAAAGAGAAATCCATCACGTAGGATAAAATCAGAAGCTTGGTCGGGTGTGCTATCGAGGAGGTCGGAATGTATAATTCCAAAGTCGGGACAGGTGGGATGTTGATCTTTCCGACAGTCGAAGCCCACAACTTCAACGCTCATAAATTGTAGGATGGTCAAGCAACGACTGAGAACGTTTGCATCCTTGTTCTTAACACCAGAGCGGTGTTTGAGAACAAAAGTGTACTCCTGAAGAAACTCACACCATTTGGCGTGATGAACACTTAAATTCTTTTGGGAATTCAGGAAGCGAAGGTCTTAATGGTCAAACCAGAGGATGAACTCCTGGTGAAGAAGATAGTGCCTCTAATGACACAAAGATTGCACAACAGTGCAATATTTTTTATCATATGTGGAGTATTTACGCTTTGTGTCATTGAGTTTCTCACTGAAAAAGGCAACAGGGTGCCCTTCTTGGCTCAGAACGCCACCAATGCCAACACCAGAAGCATCACAAGATACCTCAAACGGAATTGAGAAATCCGGAAGGCGAAGGACAGGAGCTTCAGTTAACTTAGTTTTGACAACCTCAAAAGCTTGTGTGGCGGATGGTGTCCACTCTAATTTATCACACTTCATTAACTCAATGAGAGGAGCCATAATGGTGTTGAATCCTCAAACAAAGCAACGATAAAAAGTAGCCAGCCCATGAAAGCTACGTAGTTTAGAGGTCGTAGTAGGTTGGGACCAAACAGTGATAGCTTTGACTTTGGCGGGGTTAGCCACAATGTCGGTAGCAGATGCAAAGTAGCCAAGGAAAAGGACTTTATCTTGAAGAAAAGAAACTTCTTTAGATTGACACACAATTTCCCAGTGTGAAGTGTGTTAAAGATAAGTCAGAGATGAGTCAGGTGTTCGTCCTTGGTCTTACTAAAAATCAAAATATCATCAAAGTAGACCACCAAAAATCTACCAAATGAATGGCCGCAACACATGGTTCATGACTCTCATGAAGGTGTTGGGTGCGTTGAACAGGCCATATGGCATGACCAGCCACTCATATAATCCATCTGGTGTTTTAAAGGCAGTCAGTCTTCCATTCATGAGACTCCTTGACACAGATCTGGTGGTAACCGCCACAGAGATCAATCTTGAAGAAATAGTGGGATCCTGTCAATAGATCAAGCATGTCGCCAAGGCGTGGAATAGGGAAACGATATTTGACTTGAATCTTATTGATGGGTCGACAATCTAAGCACATTCTCCAACTACCATCCTTCTTGGGGGCAAGGAGAGCAAGAACCGCACAAGGACTCTTACTCTATCGAATGAATCCTTTGAGAAGGAGGGCATCAACCTGGCATTTCAATTCAGCATGCTCAGTCGGGTTCACACGATGATGAGGTCGGTTAGGGAGCGAAGACCCTGGAATCAAATCAATCTCATATTGAATATAACGCAAAGGGGGAAGCTCATCAGGAAGATTTGTGGGTGTCATGGCTTTGAACTCGTCAAGAAGGGAGACAAGTTCTTGTAGTGGCAACTGACAATTAGAGATAGGAGTGGATTCTTTGATATATAGGGCATACATGCATCCAGATTCGCGACTGGCCTCTTCCAACTTTCTTCGGGTGACAAGGTGTAGAGAGTGTTGGGATTTGGAGGTCTGGGGGTCTGGTGGGGGACTCTTTTTCATAGGAGAGATGAATTGAGTAGGTGCTAATTGTATGTGTTTGCCCTTGTACTTGAAGGTATAAACATTAGAACGTCCCTCATTGTGGGCATCTAAGTCATAAATCCAAGGACGAGCAAGAATGACGTGGCCAACATCCATAGGCAACACACCACACCAAATGTGGTCTGAATAAGCACCTAGAGTGATGGGCACAAGGCATCCTTGAGTGATGGGGAAGCTAATTTGGTTCACCCAATGGACTTTATGTGGCTGAGGATGGGGCTCTGGGTGCAAGTCCATGCGCTTTAATCCATGGCATGAAATGATTTCTGAGAACTACCACCATCAATGAGTAGTTTGCAGCTTTTACCAGCGTGTTTGAAGAAGGTTCGGAAGGGGGTGGTGTGTTTCCATTTGTCCCCTTCCGAAGGGGCAGCTAAAGCACGCATGACCTGGATATCAAGGAACAAGGTGTCGTCGATATCGGCGGTATACCGATCAGTATACCGATACCGATGGATACCGGTACCGATATGCACGAATCTGCCGTTAGGATCGTAATTTTCGGTATTTCGGTGGGTTAACCGCCAATACCGCTAAATATCGAGGGTACCAGTGTAAAATGCACCACTTACCCATCGGTACAGGGCGGCACGGACGGCATACCGCCCGAGATACCGGCATTCGCAATCCAAGTGTTGTTGCTGCTGTTTGAAGGGGAAAAACTTGGAGATTTTGGGCGATTTTTGAGATTGGTGCTCAAATCAGCCTTAAACAAGGTATGTATACTTAATTTCTTGCATTTCCCACCATTTCCAACCTCTCCCCTCTCTATTTCTTTCTATTCTCACCTAAAAAATTCTCCAAATACCCCCAAATCCTAGATCTACTCCCAAAAACTTATGATTATTGCTATTTATCACTAGATCTATGATTATATTATATAGATCTACTAATTTATCACTAGATCTACCTAATTAACTCACTAATAATTGACATTACTATGTAATTTCACTAATTAATAGTAATAATACAATTAGTACTATTAATAATAGGTATTTAATTTAGGTTTAGTAGAAGTTCTATCAAAGATTAACATGAAGATATATAAACAAAAATGTACTCAAAATATTTAAATATTTCGTTTTTTTTATTAAAAATGCTGAAAATTAAAAAAATAAGTTTTTTTTTATTTTTCTGTTTAATTGTGTGTGTTAATGTTGTATAGGATGAAATTAGCATTTGGAAACATATCACTTGTTCAAAATATTTAAATATTTCGTTTTTTTATTTATTAAAATGTTGAAAATTAAAAAAAATATATGTTTAATTGTGTGTTAATGTTGTATAAGATGAAATTAGCATTTGGAAACATATCACTTGTTCAAAATATTTAAATATTTCGTTTTTTTATTTATTAAAATGCTGAAAATAAAAAAAAAACATTTTTATTGTTTTTTCTGTTATTATGTGTTTTAATGTTGTATAAGATGAAATTAGCATTTGGAACATATCACTTGTCTTTTTAATAAGTAAATATGATATTTTATGATTTTAAAAATAATTTCAGACTTTATTTATTTTAAAAATATTTTGCTTTGCTTTGTTTTACTAATATCAATTACTTTTGCTTGTTTGTCTTTGTCTTTTTCAGTGTTGATTTTTGAGTTTTGAGAAGATGCCTTCGTCTTCAAGTGATGTTGATGGGTGTTGGGGCTGGTCATGTTGCATCAAAGGATGTGGATTTTGCATGGAGTCACTGCAAGCCTGTACCTAGGTCTGGGAATAGGGCAAAGATTGTCTGCAACTAATGTAAGAAAACACTTAGTGGTGGGGGAATTACTAGATTCAAGCGTCACATCACTGGTGGTGACAAAAATGTGGCAATGTGCCCCCCAGGTGTTAGGGATGACTTCAAGAAGCTCATGGGTGCAAAGAAACAAAAACAACAAAAGTTGAAGCGGGTTGAAAAGGCTTACACAGATACACTTTTTTATGTTAGGGCCACAGGTTCTTCTGCTGAATCAGATGATGACATTGCATATCCTCCAGGGTGTGATACTACTTATACACGTCATATGTATAGGTGTGCTCTCAGAGACTCTCGCAAAAGTGAGTGGGATAGGGAGGAGGCAGCTCGACTTATGAGGAGATATGGGCCATCTGGTGCAGGTTGAGGCGGTGGGGCTGCCCATGTTCCTATTGTTGACCTAGATGATGATGAAGATCAACATGCTCATCATAAAAGAAAGAAAGGCGCCATGGATACACTTTTTCGTTCTGCTAGTGTGAGATTGAGGAATGTTGATGAGCCAGAGGTTAGGAAGCCTGATGATGCTAGGCAAAAAATCCTAAAAGCAATGTTTACTGGTAGAAAGAGAAGGTGAGCAAGGCAGTAGGTAAGTTCTTCTTTGCTCATGGTATACCTGCACATGTTGCAACTGAACCCTATCTCCAGCACATGGTAGATTTGATAGGGGGGTCTGGTAGGGGCATCAAAGCCCCCAGTGCATATGAATTGATGAACAAGTATCTTCCCCAAGAGAAGAAAGATCTACAGGTATGATTTCATACCAAAAACAATTGTGGTCTGAATACGGCGTCACACTCATGTGTGATGGGTGGACTAGTGGCAATAGAAAGCAAATTATTAACTTTCTTGTACATTATCGTGGATCGACTGTTTTTCTAGACTATGTTGATGCTTCTGGTGAAGTCAGGAATTATAGTTACATCAAGAAACTAATGAAAACATACATCAAGCAGGTGGGGGTTGAGAATGTGGTGCAAATAGTGATTGATAATGGCTCTAACTTCAAGAAGGCCGTGAAAGTACAATGAAGAGATATCTGGTCTACTGGACACCATGTGTTGCCCACTGCTTAGATCTGATTCTTAAGGACATGGGCACAATTGATTACATCAAAAGTGTGACAATTGATGGTAGGTTGATCACATGTTTCATCTACAACCATTCCTTCTTGTTAAATGCAATGAGGCGACCTGAGTATTGTGGAGGTGATCTGTTTAGACCAGGGGTGACTAGATTTGCAACAAATTACTTGGCCCTGAATTCATTAAAGTCCAAAAGGGATGGACTTAGGAGGCTCTTCAATGGTGTGGAGTGGACCTCCATGAAGGAGCACAACACACCGGTTGGTAGAAGGATTGAAGAACTAATTGCCAGTCGGGCTTTCTCGGATAAGGTTACAAAGGTGATGCGGATAATGGAACACCTGTTATCAAAGTGTTGAGGCTGGTAGATGGTGACAAAGCCGCAGCAATGCCTTACTTGTATGATGCAATGCAAGTAATGGTGGAAGGTATTAAACGAGCTGCTCCTAGGTCCAATTCACAATATTTGTCAATAATAGACAAGCGTTAGACAGATATGCTTTTGCATCCACTGCATAAAGCAGGTATATAATTTATTTCTTCTCAATTCAAGTTTATGTTTAACTCTATAAGTAACTCAATCTAAAATCTAAATCTTATTTCCTTGTTTGGAATTGGTGACAGCTTACTATCTGAATCTGAGGTTCCAATACTCGCGAAAATTGGGCTTAGATGTGACTCTAATGTCTGATGTGCGAGATATAATTAACAAATTCTTTGCCTCTACAGAAGAGCGCACCATAGTGATGGATGAGGTATAATTATATATATTACATAACTTACATGAAGTCATGAACATCTTCATTCTTGTTTGATGTTTCATCCTTTGATTCTGAAGTCTGAACATTTTAAATATTTTGCAGTTGTGACAATTTAATGAAGGCACCGGTTGTTTTGGTCATCCAAATGCAGTTGTCGACCGTGAGCACGGTGATCCTTGTGAGAGGTGGGTTTGGAATGGAACGGGTGCCCCCCATCTAAGAAAAGTGGTTGTTCGCATTCTTTCTCAAACAACATCTGCAGGAGGTTGTGAAAGAAATTGGAGCACTTTCAATTTAATACACTCAAAGAGAAGGAACAGGTTGGGGGCAAACAGGCTGAGAGATTTGGTATATGTTCATTACAACATGCGGTTGAGGGCTAGAGCAATACGAGATGCCAACTACAAGGAAATGGATTTTGCTGTCGTCCACGATCCCATTGACACCGCATACACATTCAACCCATCCAGGCGTAGAGGCATAGAAGAAGCTGATGATTCAGAAGATCCTTTAGAGGAATGGATGAATGAGATAGGTCGTCCCATTCTTGATAACCTAGATGGTCGTCCAGACTCCAGATCCATACATAGAAGAGCAATTTGAAGAAGAATCTGATATTAATGTTGATCAAACTCCACCTGAAAGACTTGAGCCTAAGTCTGAGCATCAAAATGTTGATATGGAAATCAATAGAGCAGTGGAAGAAGAGTTGGGTAGCACAGAATCTCCTTCTTCAAAAAGTACATCTGGGTCAAAGTCCAAGTCTGATGATGATGGTGGTGGCCATGATGGAGGCGGCGGTGAGCGCTCTCCGCAATATCCTCCTACTATTGATCCTCATAATGATGATCGCCTTATGTTACTAGGGTTGCACCTCCTCGTCCAGCTGAAAAAGAATATCCCATGTCTGATAAAACTTTTCAAAGGAGGAAAACTCGAACGGGCAAAGACTACAGTGGTGCATTGCCACATGAGGCTCCTACGGCTACAGGCTCCCAAGGCTACAACAGTGGTTATTATTCTGATATTGCTGATTCATTTGGGAGCATGAGTATTTCAGCTTCTGATTCTCAATCTCAACATGATTCAACATTAGGCTTTGGCGATATGTTATTTGGGCAAACACATGCACAACCCTACCCATCTCATTCTCAATATGGGTACTCTGGATATCAAAATCAGCCACCACCACCACAACCAGAAGTAGAACATCATGTTGGATATACCTATACATCAAATGTCTCAGGCCCACATGGAAGTTATCAGTACAACTCCCTTGCATTTTCCGAGGATGGTGGGCAAACATGGAGCGGTGGTCATTCAGTTCTTCCTATTTCTCCAGTCCCAATACTTCCTATGGTTGTGCCTGTAGCTATTCAACAAAATCCTCAAACAAGTCAATGTCCACTTACTCCAGCTCCTCCACCTACGTCTCCAAGAAAGGCACAATATCTCAGAGATTTAGAAGTGCATTTTCCAAAGATTGGGATGATACAATTTGTTAATGATGATGTGTATGAGGAGCACGTGACTAAATACAACCAAATGTATAGGATGCATATGTCATGGCTGGAATATCTCAACAATATCAACTCATTACAGTATGGACAACCAGCGCGCCACTCAACATAGAACTGATGTGATCATGTGAGTTGGTAAGTAAATATGTTATTCTTATGTTGTAAATTGTATATTATTGCATAATTGTGTGTATTTAAGTTTTTGGATTGTGCTAGTAAAATTTCATATTTGAATTCCTACATATTGTCATCGAAATCCTTCATCGAAATCCCAACGAAACAGAACAGATTTCTTACCTCCCACATGATGGACCCCCCCCAACACACCCAATATGAAATTTTATTGCATAAAACGTTACATTTAGGTGAAGAGATTACACCTGTAAAATTTCAAGAATTCATTTCGTTCATTTTGGCGTTGAAACGGCCAGGATTGCATCTGTCGGTATTTACGTCAGTATACCGGTAAATACCTATTTCCAAGTTGTTGAAACGGCGTCGGTATCGGTCACCTCGTTCCTTGCTGGAGATATGACGGATCATAATCATAGTTGTAATCAGTGTCATCATCAGAAGGTTCAAAGGCAGGAAAAGCATCTTTATATTCAATGTCATCCTCCGGGTTGGTATGAGGAGAATCAGAGGACAAAAAAAGAGCAAGACAAGGGCATTGGGCAGCTAGGTGGCTCGTTGTGACAATGAAAGCATTCACAACCTCGAGGAGGAGCCCGAACTGGAGTTGTGACTACCTCCTTGCCTTTACTACAGGAAGGGGTTGAGGAACTCCGAGGAGGTGGTTGGGGTAGGGGATAAGCAGTGTGATTTGGGGTAATGGAAGGATTATTGGTTGAGCAAGTATGTTGTCCAAAACGAGAAAACATAGGACCATGAGAAGTAGGCTATTGGTAACTCTCTACCTTTTGGGCACGGAGAAAAGCATCATCCAAGGAGTCATATTGTTGTAACTCCATTTCTCGTTTAATGTCAGGGTGTAAATGGTGCACGAAACGAGCGACCACTTGCCAATCAGAATCATTGTGAATACAATTGTTCTTAGCCTCAAATCGTTCCATGTACTCTTGAACAAATGATGACCCTTGGCTAATGGCCATCCAATCAGAAAGAAGTTGTCTTTGGTATTGGGCGGGAACATAGCGCTCGCGTAGCTTAGTCTTCATCTCATCCCAAAAGAGGATGGAGGTTGACTAGTACGCTCCATGTCGCGTTGGACACCTTGCCAATATTGCTTGGTCGACCCTTCGAGTTTCACCTGAGCAAACCTAATCCTCTGAGTATCAGTCATGTCATACCAGTCGAAATAATCTTCCAAACTAACAATCCAATCAAGAAAAGCTTTGGGATCAAGTTTACTATCAAAAGTGGGGGCATCTATTTTAACTCGTCGAGTGATATCATTGTGATGTGGAAGATGAGGTCTCGGGTGGTATTGACCGTATGGGTTGTGGGGGAAAACAAGTCCACGAGGAGGGTTATGAAAATCATCATAGTCAGGGGTCGAGGATGAGGTGCCATGGGAGGATGCGGGCCCTACGACGGAGCCCATGGTTGGTGATGAGGTGCAGGAATAAATGGTGGAGCACGAGGAGCATGTAGAGGGGGTGTGGTGGTGTGGTACATAGTGTGCTTGTAGGGTAGCGGTTTGGGATGTGTGATGGTAGGGTGGTTGATAGGGGTGTGGTTCCACATATGGGTGTTGTGAACATAGTCACAAATTCGGTATTCAGGATACGTACGGTCGAGTTGAAAAATTCGGAATTCGGGAAATATGCGGAAAATTCGGCTAAAAAAGGGTCAACGTACGGTAAAAGTACAGTCAACTATTCGGGAAAAAGTCGGGAAAAAAATGGATGTATATATATAATATGTATATATACATGTTAGTAAGAATATATAAATTAGGCAAGAAATTTGAGATATTGAGTGCAAATTAAGGTGCTACATATGAAAATCAAAGTTTGCCACATCTTGGCTTACAAAAAAGAAGACAACTTAGGACCAAGGAATAATAGTCCATTACATTAACATCACACTAAAAAAGTTTTAAGTCTATTACATCACTGAGATAGAAAATCAAAGTTGAAGGAGTCTGAATCAAATTTAACATTTCTTGTAGTAGTCACATTATCAGCTTGATGGTTATCTCGTACTTCCACAACTTGAGATGGTTCATCATCATCTGTATTTGAAGAACCATCATTGATGTCAGCTATAAAAGCATCTATCTTCTCCAACTCTATAGGCAATGTGTCTTCTTCCTCCTTTGCAGCAGTAGTCTTCATCAAATGTGAATTCATCCTAATGAAGACCAATGTTTCCAACCTTTATGGATAAAGGCGGTTGCGCTTTTTGGTATGTGCAGCATCAAAAGCACTCCAATTGCGCTCACAAGGAGAAGCACTACAAGGTTGGCCTAAGATTCTAACGGCCAAGTTTTGCAAGGAGTTCAGGTTTCCACCCCACATATCCCACCAAACTCCTAACAAAATGAAACAAAATTGGTCAACCACTCATGCTCATACTAAAACATTAAGAATTACATTAAGAAGTAAATCAAAGAGATGTTTGAGTCTTACTTGGGTGAGTAGTAGTAAGACAATCAATCGCCAAAGGAGAGAAGATCTGAGCAGATTTGGCATGATAATCACAAAGCTCCTTCAATATCAAAATCCTAGTACTCGCATCAGGCACCATCTTCATCACAACAGTTTCAACACCTTGTTTTACCTCAGCATCCATTGTGACTCTCTTTTGATAGTGCAATAGAGGATTCAAGTAAGCAGCAACAGCTTGAAGGGGATTATGTGAGTTTCTATCCCATCTAAATAATCAATTATCTTCCAGAACGACATGTATTTTATCTGCAACTCCCTCAAAGATGTCTTTTATTGCCTCTTTTGCTGTATCCATTCCTTCATAAATGTATCCAATGGTAGAACGTTTACTATCCACCATTCTTAGAATTCTGATCAATGGCTCTACAACACGAATGACCTTCCTTCCAGATGCCCAAAAATGATTATCTTGAATAGTGTCACATATTTCCATTCCATCATCTCTTGGATTGTGGCAAATCTCTCCAGCTGGGGGATGCAACAATGAGCCTCAAACCCTGCTCCTGTGCAAGTACAGATTGCAAGCACAAAAAATAAGTAGCAAAGTGAGTGGCACCAGGTTTCTTCAATTCTCTACCCTCTGTGTGTTTTCTCATCAAATCCAAGACATGTTGATACTTGTACATGAATTTCACAATCTTCTTGGCATTATCAAGTACAGGAGAAATAGTAGGAAGACCACCAAGATCCCCTAAAATTAAATTCATGCCATGTGTTGCGCAATTTGTTTTGAAGATCTGAGGATATTTCACTTCTAACAATGCTCCTGCACTACTATAGTTACTTGCATTATCAGACACAAATTGCACAACATTTTGGACACCAATCTCCTCAATACATGATGAGATAAAATCAAATATGTAGGGCCCGTCTTTAGAATGACCGTCTGTGCATAAAGATTTATAGAACATCACCCCTTTTGGGTTTTAAACCAACAAGTTCAAATGAGATCTACTCTTCACGTCTTTCCACCCGTCAGACATGAGTGTACAACTAGAAAATTGGCAACTCTCTTTCACTGAGCTGACATATGCATCCACCTCACCCTTCACCTCATCTAGAAGGCGTGTCCTATCTGTTTCACTGCTAGGTGGTTCATAACCAGGACCTGCATTTGCAATAGCAGTACAAGCCTCCTTTAATTCAGGAGTTCTAAGAACATTGAATGCAATATTACTAGAAACTAAAAACTTCAGGATAGCTTTATTCGCTTCCTTGTTCTTCCCTTTCTTCACCACTCGATATAAAGTTTGTTGACCAAACATACCTTTCTTGTACCTATCAACATCAACAACATCCACAACTGTAGATCCACCTGTCGGGCTAGAACTTTGAGAACTAGTTGCTCTCCAGAAATATGTCACCTTCTGTTTTTTTGACTTGGCATTCAACTCCACAATTGATTGAAGAGCCATGGCTCTCACATCGTCTGGCACAGAAGAGCAAGGTCTAATATCCTTTCCAGGATACTTACCAAAGTGAAAGCACAGACGTGTGATCCCTGCACTGAAAATTTCATGACAAAATTTGCACTTGTTTTTGCCATCACTAGTTTGCTCCACATGCTCCCAAATAGGATCCTTGCCTCTTGGCATGTTGATCTTAATAAAATAGCTAACCAAATATTAATTAGATGTAACCCTATAGAAAATTGTTAGTTTGTTATATGCATGATGCATCTTGCAATTAGTCAAGTCCATCAATAACATTCATAGTCACAAATTCACAATATTCACCCAAGCATTTAGCTAATGATTGTATAAATACAACACATAAGAATTTCCTCTGAATTATAATAATTACTCATCACTCGATAATAAGAAGGGCTAAATAATGTCTTATAGACTTACAGTAAGTTCAACAGGAAGAAAATAGCATGCAACTTCAATAGACACCTTCAACAACAGCAGTAGGCACCTCCTATAGAAGCACAAGACACGTCTAACATAAGCAAACTCCTTGAGCTGCAACAAAAGAACAAGAGAGAAAAAAAGGAAGTAGACTTAGTTGCTAGAAAATTGCAGCGGATCGGTGCGCTAGAAAGGGCTGCTAGGGGAGGGTGACTACAGAAATATTGATTATGGATAACAGGGGAAGGAGGAAGAGGGGGAAGGTGAAGTCATTGAAGGAGGGACCTCAGAACTGGGCCAATGGAGAAGGGGGGGACGTGATGGCGGGAAGGGTGACTGGGTGTAGGGGAGTATAAGGGGGGAGGCTGATTGTGGCCAGAGTTGTTGATTTCCATGGCCGCAACAGCTTAGAGTTGGAGATGGACGCAACAGCTTAGAGATGGCCACAGCAGCTTCCGTGGTTGCTGATTGTGGCCTGAATAAGAAGGGGATGGGGGCGGGAATATATGATGCGAAGGTGGAGGTGAATGGGGAATGGAGGATGAAGGGGGACGAAGGAGGGGAAGGAGAAATAACACAAACAAAAATAAGGAGAGGAGACATACCTGGGAAGCGGCAGCAGGCGTAGGAGCTTGGAGACGCACCTTCTGTGCTCCACGCCAGCGGATCCACGCCGCAGGGTGCTGCTCTGCGGCGGTGCTCCTTGCTGGCGTTGTTTCTTGTCGGTGCTGCTCCTTGTCGGCTCTCCGTCGGGCGCAAGGGGGGCGGGTCTTAGATAAGAGTACAGAGGAGAGTCGGGAGTCAGGGTTTAGCGGAAGGGATTGAGGGTTTTGCCAAAACTCGACTGTGAGGGGCAATGACTCAAAAATAAAAAGAAGGTACCGAACAATTTTGTTTAAAACGGCAAAAAAATGACTTAAACGCGTAAAAAACGCCAAACGCGAATAAAATGCGTTTAAAACGCGATTAAAATGTAAAAAACATTTAGGAGTATAAAACGGATGTAACATACGCCAGCTCAAAAATACACGTTTTAAACGCGTTTTTTTCAAAAAAAAAAATGCTTAATGTTGTGACTATGGTTGTGAATAAGGATCAAGTTCTGCAAAAGGATCAACTTCTCCATAGAGGTGGTAAGCAGGGGACTCATGGAGTTGTGGTGGACAGAATTGCAGAGTAGGGTTCAGGGGGCTTTTTGGTGCATTTCCACGATTTAGTGGCATCCCATACCCCGTAAAAGGTGCCAAGTTTTGTTAGGCCTGTATGTATGTGTTTGGTGAATAGTGCGAAGCTCCGTTATGATGGTATTGACTATTTGGCCAAGGGTATCTATGGTAAACACGGGTTGTAAAGACTCAGGGGCAGCATCTAAAGTGGGTTCTAATATAGGGCTATCAGATCTACGGCCCGACATTATGATTTGCACAATGAGAAAAGCAAAAAAAATAATTGTGTCTATGAGAGAACATAGTTCTGTAATGAACAACACAACATTTCAAGAATTCATCGTGGACAGATAATATGGTAGCAAAGTGACGCACTGAACAAGGGAAAAACCTTTCACAAAAGTGGGACTTGGCAATTTGGCGGTAGAGGAACCAAAACCCTATGGACCCGTTTGTGAATGTACTAAAATTGCAGAATATAAGCAAAAGCATAGTAAACAAGTAAAAAATCTTACCCACAGTGATGACAATCGTTGCTTCCTTGACTTTGATATGAATGGAGAGAGTTACCTCGAGAGGAAGTAAGATATTTGCCCCCTGACTCTGCGTGGTCGGGGGGTTGCTTACTAGCGGCATCGATCTGGCAGACGGTAGCATCGATCTGGCGGACAGTGGGTATGTAGCGGACGGCGGTGTCGATCTAGCGGATGGCAGATATGTAGCGGACGGCGGCGTCGATCTGGAGGACGACAGGTGTACAACGGACGGCGGCTGCAGCAAGGGCTAGTTGCTGCTATAGGCGGCGGCTGGAAGCTGATTGCAATGGGTGGCGGCTAGGTCTGGCATGAAAGGGCGGCGGCAGGGTTTGCTGGAGAGGGTGGCCGCTAGGTTTAGAGGGTGACGGACAGGAGCACAACCCTAGGCAAGGGGAGGTTAAGGTTAGGCACTAATACCACCATAGTTGTTGAGGCGACCGCCTAGGCGTCGCCCAAGGGGGGTCCGCCCAACTACACGCTTAACCACAAAGGCTTTTTGAGCGTCTGCTTGGAGGACCCAAAAGCATGTTGGGCAGCCGCTTAAATGGTTGTCAGGCTCCATTAAATTGTTTTTTTTATCATATTTGTGTCGTGTGATATGTTTTTTTCCTAATTCAATGTTAAGTATTTCAGCCCTGAAGAGATAGTGAATCTAAAATAGTAACGAACAATTAGGTATGTCTTGCAGCATTTTATTGATTCTAGCGTACTATACTTATTGTTGTCCCTTTTGTATATTGAATTTGTCGCATTTATTTACAGTTATGGTGTCATTTTAATAAATTTGAGAGGGTTGGATACGTAATACGTACATATATGCATAGTTATATACATAAGATAGTATATAAATAATATATAAGTATATATTTATATATGTACAATATTGTATGTAACAAAAAGAACGCCTAGATGCCCTAGTCGCCCTACACGTCCAGCTAGGGAGCGCCACCATCTGGCGGCAGTGTTTCAAAAAGCGGTATGTGTTATGCGTTCGGAGAGGTCACCTTGTAGAGTATATGCGGTATGCGGGAGTATATGCGGAAGTATATGCGGTTTTGGATTTTTTTTAATTTAATTATTATTATATATATATATATATATTAATCATGATTTACATATTTAATTTGTGCAATTGTGTATCTAAATAGTACAATTACAAGAATAATGGATGCAATTATGCAAATATGCAATCATCACAACTTAAATAAATACAAACATGCACTATAATCTAAATTTAAACAAATATAAATGAATGTAAATGTATAAAAGAAGAAATCAGAATATCTCTAACTAAAAATAGGGGTATAATCGGCCTTGTATGCGGCCGTACAACCGATTATGCGGCTTGGACCGCTTTTTGGACCGATTTTCATTATGCGTTTTTTTGGAGGACCGCACCTTGAGCGGGCGCATACACCGATTTTTAAAACACTGTCTGGCGGCCTCAAAAACTATGAATACTACTTAATGTATATCTACAGAATTAAAGAAGAAATACGGCTAAAGACTAAAAGGAATAACTCTCATTCATCAACTGTCTCAACAAAGACGCAATAGAGCCTTTATATAGGCTTCTAAAAGAAAGACTAAAAGGGCAGTAGCCAATGTGGGACTAAACCATGTGACTTTACAAAAGCCCAAATTAAAGAAAAGGCAGAATAAAATTACACAAGCTAGAAAAAAAGCCTAACTAATGACACGACGACGCCTGCGCTCGTAAGTGCGTGAAGGCGGAGCCTGTCCTACATCACCTAACTTTTGCACCTAATCTTGTAGCCATGTAAACGAGGCATCTCTTGTTCATCTTTGTTGTCTTTGAACCAGCTGTAGTCTCTACATTGACTATAATAAACTGGTTTTCTCAATTTGCTGATCAGTCTTACCCTCATCATGTTAGTTGATGCGTTGATCCTGTACTAATTTCTGATCTTCTAATTTTTTATGTTCATTTCTTTATGGTATATATGTTATTATCATTTTCCCATTCTTACGTATCCAGTGTATTTGTTTGATATGACACACAAGATAATGCACTATCTGGTGTTCCAGCTCTAGACCTGTAGATGGATCAAATTTGAATCGGATATAGGTATATCCGATATCTGAATCCGACATTTCCATTATATCTGATATTTGATCTCAGATCTGCCGGATTTTGAAAAAGGCAACCTGTAGAGAATCAGGGTTTCAGAGAGCATAGGGTTTAGGGTTTAGGATTTTGAAAAAGGCACCCTCATATATATAACACTGTGACAATTACAGAGAGGTCCATACAGAATAAACAAATAACAAAATAAATAACAGAATATAGAAAACATATATTGTAACACTCCCCCTCAAGTTGGAGCATAGATATCAATCATGCCCAACTTGTCCACCAGTGTGCAGAAATGCTTCTTAGCCAGAAGTTTCGTGAAGACATCAGCAACTTGATCTTCAGATCTCGTGAAAGGAGTGCAAATTTTACCAGCCAGAACAGACTCTCGAATAAAATGGCAATCCACCTCAATATGCTTGGTGCGCTCATGATAAACAGGATTATTGGCAATGAAAATAGCAGCTCTATTGTCACAGTGCATAGGAATCGCATAAGAAGATTCAATCCCAAGTTCATGCAAAAGAGAGCGCACCCAGAGCAGTTCACAAGCAGTATGGGCCATAGCCCTGTATTCAGCTTCAGCACTGGAGCGAGCTACAACATTTTGTTTCTTGCTCCTCCAAGTCACCAAGTTACCCCCTACATAGGTACAGTAGCCAGAGGTGGATTTCCTGTCAATCCTGCTGCCCGCATAATCTGAATCAGAATAGCCTTCAAGTTTACAGTGTCCAGATTTCTTGTAATGCAAACCTTTGCCAGGTGCCCTTTTTAAGTATCTCAGAATGTGACATACAGCATCCCAATGACACTGTCTAGGCTTGTCCAAGTACCTGCTCAGAAGACCCACAGCAGTAGTAATATCAGGACGAGTAACAGTCAGATAAATCAATTTCCCAATAAGTCTCCTGTATTTCTTTGGCTCAGAAAACATAGGTGAAGTATCATCGTCCCAATCAACATTGGGATCCATAGGAGTATCTGAAGGTCTTGCTCCCATCATACCAGTTTCCTGCAAGATATCAAGTACATATTTCCTTTGGGACAATACAAGAGCACTAGAGTTCCTGGAAACCTCTATACCCAGAAAGTATCGTAATCTGCCCAAGTCTTTGGTAGCAAAATGCTTACCCAAATGAGTTTTTGTGGCCTGAATACCTGCAAAATCACTGCCTGAAATAATGATATCATCTACATAGACAATCAGAATAATAATCCCTGCAGACGTTTTCTTCGTGAAGACAGAATGATCCACTTGAGACCGTAGAAAGCCAAAATCAGAAAGAATCCTGCTTAATTTATCAAACCAGGCACGTGGACTTTGCTTAAGCCCATAAATAGATTTTTTAAGCCGACAAACTTTATGAGACTCCCCCTGAGCAACAAACCCAGGAGGTTGCTCCATGTAAACCTCTTCCTGCAAATCACCATATAAGAAAGCATTCTTCACATCAAGCTGTAGAAGGGGCCAGTCAGAGTTTACAGCTACAGATAACAATATTCTAACAGAATTCAAGCGAGCAACAGGGGAAAAAGTCTCAAAATAGTCAATGCCGTAGGTCTGAGTATATCCTTTGGCAACTAATCGAGCTTTCAACCGTTCAACTGTACCGTCCGGTTGATATTTGACAGTGTAAACCCAGCGACAACCAACAGGCTTGCACTGAGGAGGAGGATCCACCAGCTCCCAAGTGTCTCTATCAGTCAAAGCTGTCATCTCATCCTGCATAGCAGAAGTCCATGCTGTACTCCGCAGAGCATCCTGAATAGACTTAGGAACAGTAACAGCAGATAAGGCATGTACAAAATCACGCGCCGGAGCAGTGAGATGATCAGTAGATACAAAATGAGCAATACGATGAGACGTGCAGGAACGAGTTCCTTTGCGAAGAGCAATAGGAATATGTAAATCAGATTGTACCTCAGGAGAAGCAGAACCTTCTGGAGGTGAAGATTGGTCGGCTGGGGGGGGTACAGGAGAAGAAGGTGCTTTGTTCCTGCGCTGATAAACACGAAGCTGAGGACGAACTGGCATCTCAGTATCAACTGTCTCAGGTACACAATCAGACAGAATCGGCAAGGGTGGTGCAATGAGATCTGGTTGTAATTTGTCTCCCGCAGATGAATAAAAAGGAGTGTCCTCAAAAAATACCACATCACTACTAGTCAACCACTTCCTCGTAGCAGGATTATAACAGCGATAGCCTTTTTGAGTCCTCGAATATCCCAAGAAAATACATTTAGTTGCACGAGGCGAGAGTTTATCAGAAGACGGGCCAAGAAGACGGACAAAACACGTGCAACCAAAAATCCGTGGAGGAACAGAAAACAAGGGTGCCTCCGGATGTAAAACTTGAAACGGGATTTTGTTACCAATAACCGATGAGGGCATACGATTAATAAGAAAACAAGCAGTCATAACCGCTTCTGGCCAATAAGAACGAGGAACATGTGAATGTAACATGATAGTGAGGGCCACTTCTAATAAATGACGATTCTTCCTTTCTGCAACACCATTCTGTTGTGGTGTATAGGCACAAGAGGTTTGATGTAAAGTTCCAACAGTTTTACAAAAACATTCCACATCTTTTTGAACAAACTCCAAAGCATTATCAGTTCTAAAAATTTTAATAGGCACACCAAACTGAGTTTTAATTTCAGCAAAAAAAAACTTTATTGTAGATAGCACTTCGGATCTACTTTTCAACAGAAATAGCCAAGTAGTCCGCGAAAAATCATCAATGAACAAAATAAAGTATCTATAACCAGACACACTTGGTACATTACATGGTCCCCACACATCAGAATGTACTATATCAAAAATATGCCTGCTGCTCATAGAACTGCGCCGCGGATATACCGATCTAGTCTGTTTACCCAATTGGCAAGACTCACACTGGAGACTACAGCTACTCATATCAGGAAATAAATGGCGCAGTTTGTCAGAAGAAGGATGTCCCAGCCGGTAATGCCACTGTAAAGTAGAGACTGATGCAGATAGAGCTGAAACTTTAGTAGACTTTGGCATCTCGTCCAAGTAGTAGAGACCATCAGCACCTTCATACCCCCCACCAATCTTCATCCTCGTGAGAAGGTCCTGAAAAATGCAAGAGCCAGGACGGAATGTCAGGCTACAGTTCAAATTCCTTACAAGTTTGCTCACAGATAATAAATTCATAGGAAAGTTAGGCACATATAAGGCAGATTTGATAAAAGACTGAGAAATAATGTCCCCAATGCCAGAAACAGAAGATCTAGATCCATCAGCAACCATAACTGTAGATTTATGAGCAGGTTTAGAGATAAACTTAAACAAAGCCCGATTTCCAGAAATATGGGAGGATGCACCAGAGTCAATCACCCATTTATTATTACCAGATGGAGGAGGCAAATGTGAACTCAAAAAGGCAGTATCATAACCAGTATGGGCAGCATGAGCTCCACTCGTGGATGCGTCAGAAGAGGAACCACCACGCTCCAAAAGAAGACGTTCGACTTCAGCCCGAATGTAGTCAGCAGTAGCAGTGTCCGCAGTGTCGGGTGTAGAAGGATGTGCAGCACCCTCAGAAGCAGCAGTGGAAGAATCAGCAACAGTGTTTGCCCATTCAGGTTTTCCATACTTCTCCCAACATTTTTCTTCAATGTGGTTCGTCCGACCACAGTAAGAACACAAACGGGATCCAGGCGAAGGTCGCGCAGTAGTAGTAGTAGCAGGAGGGGCCCCACGCCCAGCAGTAGGAGAACGACCACGCCCTGCACCAAGGGGAGGACGTCCATCAGAAGAGCGGCCACGACCACGACCGCGACCACGGCCACGACCACCCCAGGCAGCTAAGGCAGTAGAGTCCCCAACATCTGGTGTCGGGGAGGAAAGACGCAAAAGTCGCTGGTAGGCACTCCGAAGGGAAGGCAGTGGATCACCAGCCAGAATCTGATCCACAACTCCAGCATAGGAGTCAGGCAAGCCACTCAAAAACTGAATCAGCTGTAGCTCATCGCGCTGTTTGCGCATAGTCGCCAGATCCGTGGACAAGGGATGATACGTCTCCAGTTCACCCCACAACCCGGTGAACGTAGAGAAGTAATCGGCGATATCAGTACCAGTGAAGGTGAGACGACTAAGCTGTTTGTTGATATCAAACACTTTCTTCGGATTCTGGCTGTGGGAGAAGGTGCCAGCAAGTTCATCCCACATCTCCTTTGCCGTAGGTAATCGGAGAAGAGTCACACTAATCTTCTCAACCGAGCTGTTGAGAATCCAGGTCATCACTGTTGAGTCATCACGGACCCAATCATCATAGGCTTTGACGTCCTTCAAATCAGCATCTTCAGCAGGCTGTGGTGGACCGGCACGAATGAGATGGGAATATTTCCCTTGTGATTTAGCATATATCACAAAGGAACAGACCCACAGCTGGTAGTTGCGTCCGTCAAGTTTGACCGTAGTAACTTGACGACGCAGATCATCAGTCGAGGACGCCATCAGAAAGGCAAGCACAGCAGGCAGGCAAGACAGGCAGGTAGACGATCACACGGGACCTCTCACATACAGACTACACCAAGGTGTAGTAGAAGACCCGGAGGCCGAAGCCTACACGGGCAGGCAGGTACAAACAACACGAACCGACGAAGGCCCTAGCCGAACAACGTACCGATCTCCCCCGGAAGACTAAACTAGGCCAGATCTATCAACCCGGCAGCGCACCTGCTGTGCGAACAACACCAACGGTTGCTCAAGCACTAGCGGAGCACCAAGCCAGGAGAGTAGACGGACCGGGAGCCGGCGGGAGACGGTAGACTAGGCCAGGGAGGCGGCCGGCCGGCGGGCTGGACCTGCCCCGGCGGCGGCGGCGGTGGGCTACCGCTGCAGCTGCTGCTGCTGCCCCCGGCGGCGGCGGCGCCTGCTGCGGCTGCCCCCGGCGGCGGCGGCGCCTGCGGCTGCCTGGGCCGGCGGCTGCTGCTGTCGCCCGGGCCGGCGGCGGCGGCTGCGGGCTAGCCGGCTGTGGGCGCGGGCGGGGGGGGGGGGGGGCGGCGGCGCCGGAGAGGGAGGGAGGGAGAGAGAGGCCCTAGGTCTGGACCTGCTCTGATACCATGTAGAGAATCAGGGTTTCAGAGAGCATAGGGTTGCACAAAGTGTGCACCCTCATATATATAACACTGTGACAATTACAGAGAGGTCCATACAGAATAAACAAATAACAAAATAAATAACAGAATATAGAAAACATATATTGTAACACAACCAAATTTGAATTCCGAGTTCGAAATCTGTTCTGGACAGCATCATGATTCATGATTGAAGAAAAGTCTGAAATAGCCCTAGCTTTGACTTTTGGAGGAACATATTGGTTCTCTCTTTTCTTTATACTCGGTTTATATATTATGTGCTTACTGTACATGAGTTTAACGATAGATTTAGCAAGTCGCCAGAGGATTTTCCTTTCATTCTCTTAAACGCGGTTAGGATGAAGTAATGAACATATAATCAGAAAGCATACAGCATATTATTTTCATGCTTGAATATCATACTGCCGAATAACCATGAAATGTTCAGTTTGCACAAAATCCATCCTTGATTTTTGGGGACCATCAATAACAATGATGATGACAAGTTCGGAACACATGTATACTATAAAATGCCAGCCATCCAACACTGATATTCATAGTTAGATGCACACCAATAGAGATATCAAGTAAATACACACCAAAAGTACATGACCGTATATGCAGATCAGATTTTAATTCAAAATCTGTTCTGGACAGCATCACAATTCATGATTAAAGAAAAGTCTGAAATAGCCCTAGCTTTGACTTTTGGGGGAACATATTGGTTCTCTCTTCTCTTTATACTCGATTTATATATTATGTGCTTACTGTACATGAGTCAAACGATAGATTTAGCAAGTCATCAGAGGATTTTCCTTTCATTCTCTTAACATGGTTAGGATGAAGTAATGAACATATAATCAGAAAGCATGCTGCATATTATTTTCATGCTTAAATATCATATTACCGAATAACCATGAAATGTTCAGTTTGCACAAAATCCATCCTTGATTTTTGGGGACCATCAATAACAATGATGATGACAAGTTCGGAACACAAATGTATACTATAAAATGCCAACCATCCAACACTGATATTCATAGTTAGATGCACACCAATAGAGATATCAAGTAAATACACACCAAAAGTACATGACCGTATATGCAGATCAGATTTTAGTGTAACGCTTACCAACGTCAGTAGACTAGGTACATTTACAAATATTTTCAGAAACGTCAGGATCAACTGGACAATACCCAAATCCAGCTTGTAATCTGCCCTTGCAACTTTGAGTTTGACCACAAACAACTAGCCAAAATCAAGTTGTTGCTGCCGCTAGGAGATAATTATTAGAAACTGATTCTTACAATTTCAAAGTCGAATCGAGAAATCTAGTAGTATAACATACTTTCCGTAAAAAAGAGACTGGGATATCAGGGAAATACCAAGTTCTAGATCCATGGGGAGTAAGCTCAATGAAGATCGAGACAAGACCTGAAGCGTCACTTCTAGCCACTGCAGAATCGGGCAGGGTAGGATTAGGATGGTTGTCCCCTGGAAAGCTTTCCTTCAGCACCAAAGCCCCTCGTACACAACGGCGATCTGTACTATCATGACATTTCCCCCTGGTTAGCTTCATGCAGCTAAAGATGGGGAAGAAGACGTCTTAATCTTAGCTCATTGCTAGCTGAAGTTAAGGAAGATCTCCAACCTCTCATCTATGATCGCCACTGGTTGAAGCTAGGGAAGAACCTTGAACGGTACTTTGCCGATCTCTGTTAATCATGAATTGTTGGAAGCTGTAGCTGAGGAAGAAACATCTCCAGTAGCTCTATCGCCGCAACAATTTCCCTCTGCAGATAGGGGTGATGGGGCGTGGGATTGGAAGTGCATTATCGACATTTCTAGTTTACCTAGGTTTAGTTTAGTTTTTTATTAATAAAAACATATAATGTGGTCTAGCTCATCCGTCACACAGCAATGGAAGCAACAAAGCGGCAGCACCAAGCACGCAATACTAACACCGTGTTATATATAGATAAGATAGACTAAGGTTTATATATAAGATACCCTTCGATTCGGATATTTTTTGAAGTGCATAGTACTGAATCCCATATCTGATCCGAAAGTATTCAATATTATATTCGGCATCCGAATCCACGATATGTCCCCGGGGGGGGGGGGGGAGTGGGGTTAAGTCTTATGTTTCTGTTCCTAAATGGATCTTGGGCTTGGCTACATATAGCCTATGTTTCTCTATATAGTAGTGAATAACCCTAGGCCATTGTGACGTCTAGGACTTTCACATGATTGTTTTCATCATAGAAGGCTTTTTCAGTATTCAGTCATGTCTTCTCCCTTTCTACATCCATAAATTGTTATGATGAAGGTGGCATGCATCTTTGTGTTGAATGATGTTTTAAATGCATCTGATCTACATAGTAAACATGTAGTTATATGGTTGGATCATGCCAAATGTTTCTCTAGTGGAGCTAAAAAAGTGTTGGGTATATGGAAATTTCCTAACCCTTAGAAATGGGATCCATGTTCCCGATTTGTATATATATAATTCAATAGTTGATGACATTTTATGTACTTTTATTCTTTTTTTACCCAAATTTGCCACAGCTCCCAAATTCTGAATTTTCCAGTTCGACCCGATTGCATTTCAAATACTAAATTGGTGTACACATGCAGATGGCATGGACCCCTTTCAGGTCTTTCACGACTGTAGGGAGTTCGTACTTGGTTGATACCTATTTTTCTAAGAATGCAGCATTCACACCCAAAATCTCCCTCGTTTGGTGGTCACGACTCCCTAGGGTGAAAGACGATGTTTGCAGATCTGGAAGGATAAAGTCATAAACAGTTTGAAGTATCTTCACTTCCCGTACAATGGTAGTAAGAAGGGATGGATACAATGCCTTTCCCTGGGCTGAAATTGTAGAGAGGAATAGAATGATGAAGATGAACAGATGTTCATAGGAGTTAAATTTTCTTATGCAATTCTTCGCATTCTATTTTTCCCTAATGACACTGAAGTCTTGGTTGCCAAAATTGTGTCTTGTATAAGTAACAAATTAGAGATATCCTATGTTATGAGAAGGGATGAGGCTCATTGCCACTGAAATAAAATAATCACAATATAGAATTTCTATACAGTTATTAGTTTTCTGGATTCCAGCTATCCTCATCACCTCAACAACAAAGGTCCCTTAATTCAAGTACATATTTGTGATATATTTTGCGCAACAAAGAAAAAAGTAGGTATAAATAAGCATGCAAGTTTAGCAAAGGGATTCAAAGCATTCATTGAAAATTATGTACAGAAGTAGAAATAAAAGTAGGAAGTATTACTTACTGTCGTGCATTGTAGTAAAGATATGGCAGGCACAACAAGAGCATCACCCAATGTCCAGACAGGAGATATAGTAAGCATAGGCCTCCTTGCAAAACGTATTCTGGAATCGTGACATAGTTTATTCTTGAGGCTGAATCATAAGGATTTATGTAGTCAAACTCTAAATCTGCCAGGCACATTAACTGCAACAAACACAGAACATTAGGAAAAAAATACATCTTGAAGTACTAGAAAAGCTTCCATCATGCAGAGACTAAACATCTTTAACCAATTATCATCCTACAACCATATTTAACCGAGCTGGTATCAACTATTGCTAGAGTTCTGAATCTCGGTCTGAGCCAGCAAGCTGAATCATCATCATCTAAGCCTCAATCCCAACTATGTTGGGGTCAGCTACATGGATCCTTCGTTTCCATTCAGCTCTATCATGGGTCATATTCTGATTGAGATGTAGAGATTCAAAATCTCTCTTTATAAGCTCATCCCATGTTAATTTAGGCCTTCCTCTACTTCTATTTATAGTGTTTGGCTCAATAGTTGATACCAGGGGGGTGGCAAGAATTGAGGACAAGTTGCGCGAGGGCCAGCAAGCTGAATAATGATCTTAAAACTCTACTACTACTAATCATTGTTCTATATCCTATATACAGAGTTGAAATGCATTCATCACATTATCAAATTGAAAAAGGATGCTCAGCATGCCATCAAAAAATGTAAAATACTTGGTCAATGCTGATACCAGCAGTGATCTCACGAGTGCAAAAGGATACGACTGAGTTTGGTTTTAAAGATGTCAGACGCTATGAAAGGAAGCCTCTCTAGTGCTTCAATCAGGTTCCCCCCCCCCCCTATCAATTTTATGAACAAGGGTTAAAACATAGTACCAGGCAAAGAAGGTAGTTCTTGCAACCAAAACAGTAATGTATGTAGTCCCTAAGTTGATACATCGAAGCATGGAAGTGACAAATGAGTGCTGTATAACAAATAGCACTGCAGTAAGGGAAGCTACTTAAGTATCGAGCTATAGCCCAATTTAGAGTGAAAGTCCATATTAACTAACTAGTTTCGAGGAACTGGAATAAACTCTTGCTTTCGAAGTTCACAATCTGTGGTTTAATTCTTTAACGGTCTTGTGAAGCCTTTCTTAGCAGTTGCAACTTCCTCTAAGTATTTAAAATCCATTCAGATCGTCTGTAATTTTGTAAACCCATATGCATTTTTCTTTTATTGCACACAATCTATACCAAATTTGTACAATGATTCAGTAAAACCCAGGACAAGGAGCAAAAGGGAACGGAAGCAGGGTGCTCTAAAACAAAATACAGCCATAACAATAGCCGACTGCTTCAGTGGCATCAGGAAACACAGGCTCGGCCTTAAGGATAGAAAGGATATAATTACAACTTTACTAGGACTTGTCAACATATTTCACCCTATAAAATGACCTGACAGCCCCACCCACCCAAAATTTAAGAAAAAGAAGAGGGAGAAACATTATCACATGACTATTAACCGTTTTGCAAGAGATATTAAATCATTAAGTATTCTTAATTTTATGTGATCCCAAAATGTTGATTTTTATTATGGATAGCTTTTACGGGTCTCTCTCTCTCTCTTTTCTAAGATAGAGAGAACTTTGACTGTCATGAGCAAGGACTGAGATACCGTCCGTATCGGTGGTATACCGGTCGAAATACAGATGCCAATGGGTACCGGTACAGATACACACGATTATGCCGTTAGGATCGCAAATTTCAGTATTTCGGTAGGCTTACCGCCAATACCGCCAAAAATCAGGGTACCAGTGCAAAAGTCACCACTTTCCCACCGGTACAAGGCGGCACGGGCGGTATACCGCCCGAAACACCGTCATTTGCGAGCCAAACACTGTTGCTGCTATTTAAAGAGGAAAAGCTTGGGGATTTTGGGCGATTTTTAAGATTGGAGCTCAAATCAGCCCTAATCAAGGTATGTATACTTAATTTCTTGCATTTCCCACCATTTCCAACCCCTCCCCTCTGTATTTCTTTCTATTCTCACCTAAAAAATTCACCAAATACCCCCAAATCCTAGATCTACTCCAAAAAACTTATGAGTAATGTTATTTATCACTAGATCTATGATTATATTATATAGATCTACTAATTTATCACTAGATCTACCTAATTAACTCACTAATAATTAGCATTACCATGTAATTTCACTAATTAATAGTAATAATACAATTAGTACTATTAATTATAGGTATTTAATTTAGGTTTAGTACAAGAAGTTCTAACAAAGATTAACATGAAGATATATAAACAAAAATATACTCATAATATTTAAATATTTCTTTTTTTATTTATTAAAAATGTTGAAAATAAAAAAAACATTTTTTTTATTTTTCGGTTTAATTGTGTGTTAATGTTGTATAAGATGAAATTAGCATTTCAAAACATATCACTTGCTCAAAATATTTATATATTTCGTTTTTTATTTATTAAAATGCTGGAAATAAAAAAACACATTTTTTTTGTTTTTTCTGTTTAATTATGTGTGTTAATGTTGTATAAGATGTATTAGCATTTGGAACATATCACTTGTCTTTTCCATAAGTAAATATCATATTTTATGATTTTTAAAATAATTTCAGACTTTATTTATTTCATAATTATTTTATCTTCAAATTAAAAATCTTAACGAAATATTGTGTTTGACTCTATAATTACAAGCAGGTACTCTACGTTTTAAAACATTGTTTTTTATTCTATAATGTATAAAAGAAATCTATTTTGTTCACTTAATGGCTTATTATATTCAATATTAGTATTGTGCAATGTACATTTCTTACTAGTACTTTTTGATTAAATGCTAAGTTACTAATATCATTTGTTTCGCTTGTTTGTCTTTGTCTTTTTCAGTGTTGACTTTTAACTTTTGAAAAGATGTCTTCGTCTTCAAGTGACGCTGAGGGTGCTTGGGTTGGTCATGTTGGATCAAAGGATATGGATTTCGCATGGAGTCATTGCACGCCTGTACATGGGACTGGGAATAGGGCAAAGATGATCTGCAACTACTGTAAGAAAACACTTGGTGGTGGAGAAATTACTAGATTCAAGCATCACATTACTGGTGGTGACAAAAATGTGGCAATGTGCCAGAAGTGCCTCCTAAGTGTTACGGATGACTTCAAGAAGTTGATGGGTGCAAAGAGTTGAAAAGGCTTACACAGATACATTCTTTGATGTTAGGGCCACAGGTTCTTCTGTTGAATCAGATGATGACATTGTATATCCACCAGGGTGTGATTACTTATACACGTCAATAACGTCATATGTATAGGCATGCTCTCAGAGACACTCGCAAAAGTGAGTGGGATAGGGAGGAGGCAGCTCGACTTATGAGGAGATATGGGCCATCTGGTGCAGGTGGAGGCAGTGGGGCTGCCCATGTTCCTATTGTTGACCAAGATGGTGATGAAGATCAACATGTTCAACATAAAAAAAAGAAAGGCACCATTGATACATTTTTCCGTAGGAAGCCTGATGCTAGGCAAAAAACCCTAAAAGCAATGTTTACTGGTGTGAAAGAGAAGGTGGCCAAGGCAGTGGGTAAGTTCTTCTTTGCTCATGGTATACCTGCACATGTTGCAACTGAACCCTATCTCCAGCACATGGTAGATGTGATAGGGGAGTCTGGTAGGGGCATCAAAGCCCCCACTGCACATGAATTGATGAACAAGTATCTTCCCCAAGAGAAGAAAGATCTACAGGTATGGATTTCAGACCAGAAACAATTGTGGTCTGAATACGACGTCACACTCATGTGTGATGGGTGGACTAGAGGAAACAGAAAGCAAATTATTAACTTTCTTGCACATTGTCATCGATCGACTGTTTTTCTAGACTCTGTTGATGCTTCTGGTGAAGTCAGGAATTACAGTTACATCAAGAAGCTAATGAAAACATAGATCAAGCAGGTAGGGTTTGAGAATGTGGTGCAGATAGTGACTGATAATGGCTCTAACTTCAAGAAGGTCGGTGAAAGTATTATGAAGAGATATCCGGTCTACTAGACACCATGCGTTGCCCATTGCATAGATCCGATTCTTAAGGACATGGGCACAATTGATTACATCAAAAGTGTGACAATTGATGGTAGGTTGATCACAGGTTTCATCTACAACCATTCCTTCTTATTAAATGCAATGAGGCGACCTGAGTACTATGGGGGTGATCAGATTAGACCAAGGGTGACTAGATTTGTAATAAATTACTTGGCCTTGAATTCATAAAGTCCAAAAGGGATGGACTTAGGAAGCTCTTCAATGGTGTGGAGTGGACCTCCATGAAGGAGCACAACACCCCGATTGGCAGAAGGATTGAAGAACTAATTACCAGTCGGGCTTTCTCGGATAAGGTTACAAAGGTGATGCGAATAATGGAACATATTGTCAAAGTATTAAGGCTGGTAGATGGTGACAAAGTCGCAACAATGCCTTACTTGTATGATGCAATGCAAGTAATGGTGGAAGGTATTTTTACAAGAAGCTCCTAGGTCCAATTCACAATACTTGTCAATTGTAGACAAGCGTTGGACAGATATGCTTTTGCATCCACTGCATAAAGCAGGCATATAATTTATTTCTTCTCAATTCAGATTTATGTTCTAACTCTATAAGTAACTCAATCTAAAATCTAAATCTTATTTACTTATTTGGAATTGGTGACAGCTTACTATCTGAATCTGAGGTTCCAATACTCGTGAAAAATGGGCTTGATTGCGACTCTAATGTCTGTTGTGCGAGATATAATTAGCAATTTTTTTACCTCTACAGAAGAGCGCACCATAGTGATGGATGAGGTATAACTATATATATTACATAACTTACATGAAGTCATGAACATCTTTATTCTTGTTTGATGTTTTATCCTCTGATTCTGAAGTCTCAGCATCTTAAATATTTTGCAGTTGCGACAATTTCGTGAAGGCACCGGTTGTTTTAGTCATCCAAATGCAGTTGTCGACCGTGAGCAGGGTGATCCTTGTGAGTGGTGGGTTTGGAATGGAACGGGTGCCCCCAATCTAAGAAAAGTGGTTGTTCGCATTCTTTCTCAAACAACATCTACAGGAGGATGTGAAAGAAATTGGAGCACTTTCAATTTAATACACTCAAAGAGAAGGAACAAGTTGGGGGCAAACAAGCTGAGAGATCTGGTATATGTTCACTACAACATGCGGTTGAGGGCTTGAGCAATACGAGATACCAACTACAAGGAAGTGGATTTTGTTGTCGTCCATGATCCCATTGACACCGCATACACGTTCAACCCATCTAGGCGTAGAGGCATAGAAGAAGTTGATGATTCAGAAGATCCTTTAGAGGAATGGATGAATGAGATAGGTCGTCTCATTCTTAATAATCTAGATGGTCATCCAGATCCATACATAAAAGAGCAATTTGAAGCAGATTCTGATATTAATGATGATCAAACTCCACCTGAAAGACTTGAGCCTGAGTGTGAGCATCAAAATATTGATATGGAAATCAATAGAGCAGCGGAAGAAGAGCTGGGTAGCACAGGTTCTCCTTCAAAAAGTACATCTGGGTCAAAGTCCAAGTCTGATGATGATGGTGGCAATGATGGAGGCGGCACTAAGCGCTCTGCGGGATATCCTCCTACTGTTGATCCTGAGAATGATGATCGCCCTTATGTTACTAGGGTTGCACCTCCTCCTCCAGCTAAAAAAAAATATCCCATGTCTGATAAAAAATTTCAGAGGAAAACTCGAATCGGCAATGACTACAATGGTGCATTACCACATGAGGCTATAACTACTACAGGCTCCTACGGCTACAATGGAGGCTTTTATTCTGATGTTGTTGATTCATTTGGGAGCATGGGTATTTCAGCTTCTGATTCTCAATCTCAACATGATTCAACATTAGGCTTTGCAATATGTTCTTTGGGCAAACACATGCACAACCCTACCCATCTCATTCTCAATATGGTATTTTGGATATCAAAATCAGCCACCACCACCACAAGCAGAAGTAGAACATCATGTTGGATATACCTATACAACAAATGTCTCAGGCCCACATGGAAGTTATCAGTACAACTCACTTACATTCTTTGAGGATGGTGGGCAAACATGGAGTGGTGGTCATTCAGTTCTTCCTATTTCTCCAGTCCCAATACTTCCTATGGTTGCACCTGTTGCTATTCAACAAATTCCTCAAACAAGTCCACGTCAGCTTACTCGAGCTCCTCCACCTACATCTCCAAGAAAGGCACAATATCTCAAAGAATTAGAAGTGCAGAGATTGGGATGATACAATTTGTTAATGATGATGTGTATGAGGAGCACATGACTACATACAACCACATTTATAGGATGCACATGTCATGGCAAGAATATCTCAATAATATCAACTCATTACAGTATGGACAACCAACGCACCACTCAACATACAGTTGATGTGAGTTGGTAAGTAAAAATGTTATTCATATGTTGTAAATTGTATATTATTGCATAATTGTGTGTATTTAAGTTTGTGGATTGTGCTAGTAAAATTTCATATTTGAATTCCAACATTTTGTCATCGAAATCCTTTATCAAAATCCCAACGAAGCAGGTCAGATTTCTTACCTCCCACATGATGGACCCCCCCCCAACACACCCAATATAGAATTCTATTGCATAAAACGCTGCATTTAGGTGTATACACTGCACTTGTAAAATTTCATGAATTAATTCGTTTATTTTGGCGTCAAAACGGCCAGGATTGCATCTGTCGGTATTTCCGTCGGTATACCGATAGATAGCTATGCTGTCGAAACAACATCTGTATTGGTCACCTCGTTCCTTGGTCATGAGGGATGGTCACCCATCCCAACTGTAGCTGCTGAATCTTGTTGTTGACCACAGCTTTTGGAATCATGTAAAGGAATTTCCACAAATTGTTGAAATATCCATCAACATTTTGGTTTTATTGACAGCTAATATCAAAATGACCTTATTAATGGACATGACTTGCAGATAGAAAGAATGTTTCAAACAACACATGTGAAAAGAATTTTAGCAGTAAATAGTCGTGGTCCTAGTCTAAAAACTCTCTACACTAAAAGGTGTCAATGTATCACAACGGAGGAGTCGGGTCAGATATAAAGACCCCTTTTCCATATGCCATATGAAATATGGTCAACATAAGGAAATCATTGGTTATATACAAGTTTTATGTCAAGCATTACACAAGTATTTTCATTATCCAACTCCTATGTTTCAAAATAGAAGTTGCTCGGAGCAATTTGTCAAAATACCCTCTAAAACAAACAACATTCAAAGAGCCCAATAAACTTCAACTCTGAAACAATGGTTAAGATGCTTGTTCAAGAAAGACTTGGGAATGGCTAGTGATACTTGTCTTGAGGAGGTGGTCCAGGTGAAGGTGGTTGAATGATGAAGTCATTATGAATCCTCCACAGAAAGCAGAATCCAATGTGTAAATCGGAAAGTACTCTAGTTGGTTACACAACCACATCAAAGCCTTATTTGCAAGCATTAGAAGAGCATGTATCTTGCTTGTGGAGGCTCAAAGGTTCAACGAAAGCTCTGTCAAAGGGAGTGACAAATTTAAATTGTGGTTTCAAATCAAGATTAGTTGAAGTGATTAAAGAGGCACAGAATTCATAAAAAAAGTCCTTTCATGTAATGATCATAGAATTAAATGTCGTATCTGATGGCCCAGAAATAGAAATTTACTGAAATTCCGACAAAAATTTTGATATTTATGGCTCTGGCGATTTCGATGCCAAAATGAGAAAATTAAATCATGAAAATTTACCAAGACGATCTAAACACCAAAATCTACTCAAATATGCAATAATATATCATATTGGATATTGAGGTGATGCAATCCGTGAAAGGGGATTTGCATAGGAAGCAAGCCCAGATCCAAGACAATCCTGATTAGAGCTTATTGGGCTCAAGTTGGGCTTTTATTTAGTTCTTTATGCATTCAGAAAATTTGTGTTATATTTAATTCCAAATTTCTTTATTAGGATTTTAATTCCTTGTTTTATTTGCTTGCATTAGGATTTTAGTTTTCTATTTTGCTAACTTGCACGTCAAGTCACAGAGTCTTATATAAGCCAGCCTTGCGGCCTTTGTCCAAGCAGTCGATTATGAATTAGAATTTTATTTGCTTGTTGCAAATTTATTTCTCCCTTTCTTCTTCTCCATAGCATGGCTACATCACGTGGGGTATCCCACATTTCTAAGTGAAGGAAGCTAAACTATTTTGACAGAATTTTAATGACAATTTTGATGTAAAATGAAGGAATTAAGTTATGAAGTTTTACAAACACAATGTTTAGACACAAAGACACTAGATTATATAATAAGTTTATATGTTTAGATGTGAGGGTGGGATCCATGGGTTGATGAGTGAGCACGCAAATGAACAGATTTGTCAGTCTATAGAATGCTACTAACTTAAAAACTCACAAGTTACAACTTAGAACGTAAACGTTACAGTTGCAAGTTACAAAATAACAAATTACAACTTGTATAAGTCTAGTGTTAGCATTTAATTAGGTTACATGAGACATTAATACATAGATCTAAGAAGATACATTCCAAAATAGCCTTTTAAGCCATTTTGTGTATAAATACAAACTATGTGTAATAATTTTAAATTTGTTATAGGTCTATATGCTTTATACCATTACTTTATAGATCTACAAGTCTTGTTTGTAGTTCATGTGATTTTCAAAAGATGCAGCACTAAAAATTAGAAGAAGCATTTCATTAGATATATAGAGAGAGTGTAGGAATAGAAGGAGGTATAGATGGGCTAGAAATAGGGGAAACATACCTTAGAATTAAGAAAAATAGCTTCTGGAAGCAAGGATTCAAAGAAAATCACCAAACACCCAAGATGTAGTATTAGCAACCTTAGGAACAAATTTCTGAATACTGAAGTTTTGTTTTGTGCCATTACTCAAAATACGGCCCAAGCTGTGCTTTTTGAAGCAAGATTTCCCCATGTTGGGCAAAACTTCGCTCCTAGGGGAAAAATTACGTCCAGTCCAATTCACCGCACTTCAATGTCCCCCTATTTGTGTTTCGATGTTCGATTGTATGTTTCAATGTCCTGTTGGAAAAAAAATCGGAAATTCAAACTGAAATTTGACATTTCGGTCGGAACTTTGTCCCATGATAATGATGGAATCCAAGAGAGCCCTCAGAGACGGAAACAGTCATTGAACCGCCCATATATGTGATCATCCATGATATTTGATAGAGCCATGGGTCTACAAGATGTTTTTATAAATGACTTGTGTGTTGAGATGGTTCGATGTTCGGCTTGGTTCACCGCGTGTAATGCACTCGAGTTGGCTTGCATACACACATATTCACAAATTCGGTATTCGATACACGTTCGGTTGAGTTGAAAAGTTCAGAATTCGGCAATTATGCGGGAATATCGGGTAAAAAGCGATCAGCGTACGGTAAAAATACGGTCAACTATTCGTGAAAAAGTCGGGAAAATCGGAGGATATATACATATATTGCATTCAGATGTATGTATATATATATATATGTTTTGCACATATATATGTACATATGTATTGCATACATATATCTATAGCTATTACTTCCATATACATATACATATAGATATATTACATACATACACACACATATTGTACATACACACAGACACATATATAAACTCAAACTAAGTTAAGAGTCTTCATCAGTATAATACGGGAAAAAAACATATAAAACGGGAAAAAACATTAAACATGATTAATTTGCGAAAAATACAGGAATAATATGTAATATTTGGGAATTTGGATTTATTCGTGGGTTTCATACGTCTAGGGAAAATTCGTGTTTTAAACGCGAGTTTTTCAAAAAGTCAGAGTATATTGTGACTATGCATACACGTACAGATGGGGTGTTTCAGAATGATAGGCTATCTCTCTGTTAGTATCTTATCTTGTACATGTCACTCACCATATCCCATGCTATCTTATATAAGGAAACCCCATTGTATTAGTTTAAGTTAGCAAAAAAAAAATATTACTAACATGGCACCGAAGTCGCTTAATTTGGGCCTAAAAGGCCTTAGGCGGCCACTTAGGTCACCTTGGTAGTTAGGTGCCCACTTAGAATCACAACCAGAATATGTAGGATTTTAATTCCTTGTTTTATTTGCTTGCATTAGGATTTTAGTTTTCTATTTTGCTAACTTGCACGTCAAGTCACAGAGTCTTATATAAGCCAGCCTTGCGGCCTTTGTCCAAGCAGTCGATTATGAATTAGAATTTTATTTGCTTGTGGCAAATTTATTTCTCCCTTTCTTCTTCTCCATAGCATGGCTACATCACGTGGGGTATCCCACATTTCTAAGTGAAGGAAGCTAAACTATTTTGACAGAATTTTAATGACAATTTTGATGTAAAATGAAGGAATTAAGTTATGAAGTTTTACAAACACAATGTTTAGACACAAAGACACTAGATTATATAATAAGTTTATATGTTTAGATGTGAGGGTGGGATCCATGGGTTGATGAGTGAGCACGCAAATGAACAGATTTGTCAGTCTATAGAATGCTACTAACTTAAAAACTCACAAGTTACAACTTAGAACGTAAACCTTACAGTTGCAAGTTACAAAATAACAAATTACAACTTGTATAAGTCTAGTGTTAGCATTTAATTAGGTTACATGAGACATTAATACATAGATCTAAGAAGATACATTCCAAAATAGCCTTTTAAGCCATTTTGTGTATAAATACAAACTATGTGTAATAATTTTAAATTTGTTATAGGTCTATATGCTTTATACCATTACTTTATAGATCTACAAGTCTTGTTTGTAGTTCATGTGATTTTCAAAAGATGCAGCACTAAAAATTAGAAGAAGCATTTCATTAGATATATAGAGAGAGTGTAGGAATAGAAGGAGGTAGAGATGGGCTAGAAATAGGGGAAACATACCTTAGAATTAAGAAAAATAGCTTCTGGAAGCAAGGATTCAAAGAAAATCACCAAACACCCAAGATGTAGTATTAGCAACCTTAGGAACAAATTTCTGAATACTGAAGTTTTGTTTTGTGCCATTACTCAAAATACGGCCCAAACTGTGCTTTTTGAAGCAAGATTTCCCCATGTTGGGCAAAACTTCGCTCCTAGGGGAAAAATTACGTCCAGTCCAATTCACCGCACTTCAATGTCCCCCTATTTTTGTGTTTCGATGTTCGATTGTATGTTTCAATGTCCTGTTGGAAAAAAAATCGGAAATTCAAACTGAAATTTGACATTTCGGTCGGAACTTTGTCCCATGATAATGATGGAATCCAAGAGAGCCCTCAGAGACGGAAACAGTCATTGAACCGCCCATATATGTGATCATCCATGATATTTGATAGAGCCATGGGTCTACAAGATGTTTTTATAAATGACTTGTGTGTTGAGATGGTTCGATGTTCGGCTTGGTTCACCGCGTGTAATGCACTCGAGTTGGCTTGCATACACACATATTCACAAATTCGGTATTCGATACACGTTCGGTTGAGTTAAAAAGTTCAGAATTCGGCAATTATGCGGGAATATCGGGTAAAAAGCGATCAGCGTACGGTAAAAATACGGTCAACTATTCGTGAAAAAGTCGGGAAAATCGGAGGATATATACATATATTGCATTCAGATGTATGTATATATATATATATATATGTTTTGCACATATATATGTACATATGTATTGCATACATATATCTATAGCTATTACTTCCATATACATATACATATAGATATATTACATACATACACACACATATTGTACATACACACAGACACATATATAAACTCAAACTAAGTTAAGAGTCTTCATCAGTATAATACGGGAAAAAAACATATAAAACGGGAAAAAACATTAAACATGATTAATTTGCGAAAAATACAGGAATAATATGTAATATTTGGGAATTTGGATTTATTCGTGGGTTTCATACGTCTAGGGAAAATTCGTGTTTTAAACGCGAGTTTTTCAAAAAGTCAGAGTATATTGTGACTATGCATACACGTACAGATGGGGTGTTTTAGAATGATAGGCTATCTCTCTGTTAGTATCTTATCTTGTACATGTCACTCACCATATCCCATGCTATCTTATATAAGGAAACCCCATTGTATTAGTTTAAGTTAGCAAAAAAAAAATATTACTAACATGGCACCGAAGTCGCTTAATTTGGGCCTAAAAGGCCTTAGGCGGCCACTTAGGTCACCTTGGTAGTTAGGTGCCCAGTTTGAGGTGGCCCGTCTTAAGCCTGCTTGATAACTAAGTTTAGTGGTGGAATGATGAAGTACAGAAAGCTATTAAACTCAAAAGGGAGATCTACAGGAGCTTGCCCAAATCTAGAGACGATGCAACTTTTCAGAGATACAAACAAGCAAAGAAAGATGCTAAAAAGGCAGTTCGAGAGGCAAGGTCCAGATACTTTGATGAGATATATAAGAAGTTTGGACACTAGAGAAGGGGGAAAAGATATTTATAAAATGGCTCATATAAGAGAAAAGAAAGGAAGAAACTTGAGACAAGTAAAGTGCGTCAAGAATGAAGATAAGGTGTTGGTGAAGGATGGTGATATAAAGAACAAACGGAGAAACTACTTTTATAAGCTTTTCAATGGAGATATCGTGAATAGTGTAAGAGACTCGGGTGACATGAATGAAAGAGATATCAATTAAACACGAAGAGTTTCACTATCTGAGGTCAAGAATGCTTTGGAAAGGATGAAAATGAAAAAGGTGTGCGGTCTAGACGGTATTCCCATTAATGTATGGAAGAGTATGGGGATGAAGGAGCTATGTGGTTAACAAATTTCTTTAACACAATTATGAAGACAAACAAGATGTTGGATGAATGGGAAAATAGTATTATAGTGTTGATCTACTAGAACAATGGAGATGTTCAAAGTTGTACAAACTACAAAGGCATCAAATCGATGAGTTACACTGTGAAGCTTTAGGAGAGGATAAGTGAACAAAGGCTAAGATTGATAACACAGATATCAGACAACCAGTTTGGCTATATGCCAGGAAGATCAACAACAGATGTTACTTTTCGGATAAGGAGACTTGTGGAGAAGTACACAGAAAACAAAAGAGATCTTCATATGGTGTTTATTGATCTGGAAAAGGTCTATGACCAAGTACCTAAGGAAGTGTTATGGAGGGTTTTGCATAAAAAGGGTGTGCTTATCCAATACATTGATCTTATTGCATGATGGCTCAACAGCAAGTTTTAGGACTCTTGGAGGAGAGACAATTTTTCCTATCACCGTTGTGGTACATCCAGGATCAGCACTCAGTCCATGTCTATTTGTTGTTGTTATTGATGAGTTAACAAAGCATGTTCAAAATAATATCCCTTGATGCATGTTATTTGTTGATGATATTGTGTTGATTGATGAAAGAAAAGAAAGATTAAATAAAAAAGTTGAACTTTGGAGAAATGCATTGGAATCTAATGGATTAATGAACAGTAGAAGCAAAACTGGATATATGCCTTACAATTTTAGCCAATTTAGAATTGAGTATGGTGGGATCAAGTTGGATGAAACGGATGTACCAATATGTGATAAGTTTCGTTACTTGGGTTCTATCATTGAAAGGGAGGGTGCGGTTCAAGATGATGTTTGTCATAGGATCACAGCAGGATGGTTGAAGTGGAGTGCAACTGTAGTACGTTACAAGAAGATCTCTCTCATATTGAAAAGAAAATTTTAGGGAACAGTTATACCGACAACCATGTTATATGGGAATGAATGCTGGACAGTGAAGAAATAAGGTCTCAACAAGATGAATGTGGACGAAATGTGTATGCTAAGATGGATGTGTGGAAAGACAAGAAAAGATTGATTGAGGAATGACTATCAGGAACAAAGTGGGGGTGGTTAACATCGAGGACAGGTTGTGGGAAGGTCATCTAAGATGGTATGGACATGTGCAACGTAGACCGACAAATGCACCTATTTGAAGCAAGGTTATTGAGTCAAGCACAATTAAAAGAAGCAGAGGCAAGCCTAAATGAACTTGGGAAGAGCTTATAAAGAGAGATTTTAAACCTTTACATCTTGATTAGAGAATGACCCATAACAGAGTTGATTGGAAAAGAAGGACCCATGTAGTGGAACCCAACATAGTTGGGATTGAGGCTTAGATGTTGACGATGATCATCATCATGAAAGAGGCAACTCGGAAATCTCATCAAACTTTCTCCAGTAATTCATCTCTTGCGCTTTGTTTTTTATCCTCGTGGCAGGGCTGACACCCTCTAGGTTGAAGGCAAAATGAGGATGACAGCTAAAACACTCTTGAAGTGCTTTCAGAGCTAAAGCCCGGCATCATACCATGGCTATCTGGTTATGAAAATCGATCTTCATTGACAGCTTAATGATTATCACTAAGAAGTATTTTCATGACTTGTGACCTAGTGGAGAGGGGTTGCAGCCCTTCCAACAAGATGTCCTCACTCTCAGCTTCTTTGGAGTCGAATACCATTATTGAATCAAGACAGCATGAATAGAAGAAACAATGTAAACCTAGGGTAAGTCTGCCCTTCAATTTCTCTTTAGAAAAACATGATGCAGAGATGTTGCAATACTTTGACGTGAAACTTAGTGCAATTAAACTGAGTTAAATACTTAGTATACTATTTTACATCCGGGGTAGGCAACGACTAGTAATTTAGCAGACACCCCACTTTAGATTCTTCTATGAGTATTGAGTAGCGAACAAAAGCGTCAAAGTTCAAACAATCGTATTGTGGACTTGGTGCTAAGTGATAGCCATGGTTGAGAAACAAATTGTACACCCAAGCATGCTAGGTTGCTAACTACTGAGTCGGACCTTAACTCTGAATGTCTGTCAAGTTATATAATTCTTTTATGCATTTTACATCACGGCTCATAATTTATATAACCAAGTAGGGCACATGCACCTTGGGGGCTGCCAAAAATCTCTGCAAATGTGAAATATCTGAAGCATATTTGAAATCTAATAAATTTACATTCAATCCAAAATTTTCTTGACATTAAACTTTCAATGTTAAAAGAATATTATTATAACTTGAATTTAGTTAACTAAAGGCAATAGTATTATAAAAAAAATCGAAATTGTCTACAGCACAATGTCATATTGTAATCAAATGCAATACTTTTTTATTACCTAAAGTAAAATATTATTCCGATGTCAGAAGTTTTTAGATCCAAATCATCAGTATCCTATCCAATCCAAACTTCTGCTGACTGCTGAGGGGTATCTGTAGCCCAAGTTTGTTTACATGCCTCTCCATGGTTTCAGCGCACCCCCATATAGTTCAAAGAGGAGATACATAAGGTTGCATTTGGCCTTATAGTTCAGCCTGAGAATAAACAAATTGAGGAAGTGTAGGGTTACACAATGTGTGTACCCTCATATATATATTACTGGAACAATTACATGTAGGTCCAAATAGAAAAGTAAAATAACAGGACAGTAAATAAAGACATATATTAACACTCCCCCTCAAGTTGGAGCATAGATATCAATCATGCCCAACTTGTCCACAAGCGAGTTGAAATGTTTCTTGGCCAGCAGCTTTGTAAACATATCAGCAACCTGATCTTCTGAGCGAGTGAAAGGAGTGCAGATCTTGCCAGATAAAATAGTCTCTCGAATGAATGACAATCGACTTCAATATGCTTTGTGCGCTCATGATATACAGGATTATTAGCAATGAAGATAGCAGCTTTATTGTCACAGTGCATAGGGATAGCAGCAGAAGATTCAACCTCGAAGTCTTTCAGAAGAGATTGTACCCATAGGAGCTCACAAGCAGTGTGGGTCATTGCCCTGTATTCAGCTTCAGCACTAGATCTGGCAACAACATTTTGTTTTTTACTTCTCCGAGTGACCAGATTACCTCCAACATAAGTACAGTAGCCTGAAGTAGATTTTCTGTCAATCTTACTTCCAGCATAATCAGAATCAAAGTAGCCTTCCAGAGAACAGTGTCCATGCTTTCTATAGTAGAGGCCTTTGCCAGGTGATTTCTTAAGATATCTCAGAATATTACAGAGAGCATCCCAGTGACACTGTCTAGGCTTATCCAGGTACCTGCTAAGAAGACCAACTGCAGTAGAAATATCGGCTCTAGTAACAGTCAGATAAATCATCTTACCAATCAGTCTCCTATATTTTTTATAGTCTGGAAACATAGGAGAAGAATCATCATCCCAAATAATATTGGGATCCAGAGGAGTATCAGCTGGACATGCACCAAGCATCCCAGTCTCCTGTAACAGGTCTAGAACATACTTCCTCTGAGATAAAACAAGAGCATTAGAAGTCCTAGTTACCTCAATGCCCAGAAAATATCGTAGCCTTCCCAGATCTTTAGTAGCAAAATGTTTGCACAAGTGTGCTTTAGTAGCCTAAATCTCAGAATGATCGTTGCCAGATAGAACAATATCATCAACATAAACAATCAGAATGACAATACCAGAAGAAGTCTTTTTTGTAAAGACAGAATGATCAACCTGTGACCTCAGAAAACCAAAAGCAGTCAGGATTTTACTCAGCTTATCAAACCATGCCCGAGGACTCTGCTTGAGTCCATAAATAGATTTTTTTAACCTGCAAACTTTATGTGACTCCCCCTTAGCAACAAACCCAGGAGGTTGCTCCATATAAACCTCTCCTTGAAGATCCCCATACAGGAAGGCATTTTTAACATCCAGTTGAATAAGAGGCCAATCAAGGTTAATAGCAACAGAAAAAAGAATTCTGACAGAGTTAAGTTTGGCAACGGGCGAAAACGTCTCAAAATAGTCAATTCCATAAGTTTGAGTATACCCTTTTGCAACCAGCCGTGCCTTTAGACGTTCCACCGTTCCATCAGGTTGATACTTTACAGCATAGACCCATCTGCAGCCAACAGGTTTGCACTTATGAGGTGGATCCACCAGCTCCCAAGTTCCTCTGTCAGTAAGAGCAGTCATCTCTTCTTTCATGGCAGTCATCCAAGCTGAGCTTTGCAAGGCATCATGTACAGTCTTAGGAACAGTAATAGCAGATAGAGCAGCCACAAAGTTACTAGCATGAATACTCAGATGTGCAGTAGAAACATGATTAGCAATATTATGTGAAGTACAGGAACGAGTGCCCTTTCTGAGAGCAATAGGCAGATCTAAGTCAGAGTGTACCTCAGCAGGAGTGGGACCTTCTTGAGGAGAAGATTGGTGTTGCATGGGGGGATCTTGAGTACTTTGGGACCTGTTCCTGCGTTTATACACAATAAGTGGAGTAGTAGTAGTTTCAGCAGGTGAAGTGTCAGAGGTACAATCACTCATGACAGGCAATGGTGTTGTGATTATATCAGAATCCAATGTATCTCCTTTAGCAGAATAAAAAGGTGTATCCTCAAAAAAGACTACATCACTACTTGTGAACCATTTTTTCCCAGTAGGACTATAGCACTGGTACCCTTTTTGAGTACGAGAATAACCCAGAAAAATACATTTTTCTGCTCTAGGAGATAATTTATCATAGTTTGGTCCAAGTAATCGTACAAAACAAGTAGAGCCAAATATCCGTGGAGGTACAGAAAACAGGGTTACATCAGGCTGGAGAACCCGAACTGGAATCTTATTGCCAATAACAGACGACGGCATTCTATTAATCAGAAAACAGGCAGTCAAGATAGCTTCTAGCCAAAAATGTCTAGGTACATTGGAATGCAACATTACAGTTCTAGCAACCTCAAGTAAATGCCTATTTTTTCTTTCTGCAACTCCATTTTGTTGAGGTGTATAAGCACAAGATGTCTGATGAATAGTACCCACATATCGACAAAATAATTCAACTTCTTTCTGAATAAACTCCAAAGCATTATCGGTCCTCAGAATTTCAATAGGCACAGAATATTGCGTTTTTATTTCAGAAAAAAAAGAATTTTATTGTAGATAGCACTTGAGAACGATTTTTCAACATAAACAACCAGGTGGCACGAGAGAAATCACCAATAAACAGAATAAAGTATTTATTACCAGACAAACTTGGCACATGACACGGACCCCATACATCAGAATGAACAAGATCAAAAATATTTTTACTGCTAATATGGGACCGTTTAGGAAAGACAGTTCTAGACTGTTTCCCTAACTGACACGACTCGCACTGAAAACAGTGTGTTCCTACACCAGAGATAACATGCTTTAATTTTTCAAAAGATGGATGTCCAAGTCTGTAGTGCCACTGCAAAGCTGAAACAGATGAAGATAGAGCTGAAGCTAGCGCCAAGTTGTCAGTCTTTTTCAATTCATCCAGATAATATAGGCCATCAGGTCCTTCATGCCCCCCACCAATCTTCATCCTCGTGCGAAGGTCCTGAAAAGTACAAGTACCAGGAATGAATGTGAGACTGCAGTTCAGACTACGCACAATTTTGCTAACAGATAATAAGTTCAGTGGAAATCGAGGCACATATAGAGCAGATTTTAACAAAAATTGAGAGATTATGTCTCCATTCCCAGCTACAGCAATCTTGGAGCCATCCGCAAGCATAACAGAAGAATTAGAAATCGGTTTAGATAAGGTTTTAAACAAAGACCGATTTCCAGATATATGAGACGATGCACCTGAATCAATCACCCATTTTTTATTACCAGTACTAGGCGAGGGGGCACTGATGAAGGAAGAATCACAACCAGAATATGTAGCAGCATGAGCTCCAGAAGCAGCTCCAGAGGATGACCCAGTACGCTCAAGCAGTAGACGCTCCACTTCAGCATGGATGAAGTCAGCAGTAGTAGAACTGGATGCATCAGTAGCAGTAGGTTGTGACACTACCTCAGTGGTAGCATGTGCATCAGAAGCTGCATTAGCCCAGGCAGGATGTCCATATTTTCTCCTAGCATTTTTCTTCAATATGATTAGACTAGTCAAAAGACCGGCCACAGAACCTGCAGAACCGTTGACCAGTCTGAGCGCGAGCAGCGTTGGGAGGACCAGAAGGTACTCCACGTCCAGAAGAACTCCTCCCCCTCCCAGCACCAAGAGGACCAGTTTCGTGAGAACAGACACGTCCACGGCCACGACCACGGCCAGACATAGCAGCAAGAGCAGTGGTATCGCCGGTATCAGAAGGTGACTCAGAGGAGGATGACGACAGTCGTTGTAGACGCTGAAAGGCACTCTGTAGAGTAGGTAGTGGATCACTGGCAAGGATCTGATCCACAACCCCAGCATATGAATCAGGTAACCCACACAGGAATTGGACTACCTTCAACTCCTGGCATTGACGTTGCATGGTAGCCAAGTCAGTAGACAAGGGATGTTAGGCCTCCAATTCACCCCGAAGTCCCTTAAAGACAGAAAAATAGTCAGTAAGATCAAATCCCGAGAAGTGTAGACGACTGAGTTGCTTGTTGATATCAAAGACTTTCTTCGGATTCTGGCTGTGAGAGTAAGTACTAGCAAGCTGATCCCACATCTGCTTTGTTGTAGGCAGATATAATAAGGTGACACTGATTTTTGTCTCACTGCTATTCAGAATCCAGGTCATGACAGTAGAATCATCTTTGACCCAGTCATCATATGCTTTGACATCCTTGGAGTCGGCGGTGGCAACAGGCACAGGAGGTGGATCACGCGTCAAATGCGACAGTTTCCCTTGAGATTTAACATAAATCTGCATAGAACAGACCCAATGCTGGTAGTGTCACCCATCCAGCTTGACAGTAGTAACCTGGCGACGCAAATCCTCATGTGAAGATGCCATGACAGGCAGAGCACCAATCACCGACAGCAAGAAGAACAAGCAGGCACAGGTAGAGAACGACCGCCTAGTTCCTCAGCTAGGTGGCAGTAGGCACAGTGGAAAGACTGGACGGACCAGTTACATACGGGCTACGCCTAGGCGCAGCAAAAAACCTGGTGGCTCAAAGGCCTACACGGGCAGGCAGAAAGCAGATCTGAAGACGAAACTTCATACTAGTGTCCGGGAACCGGCGGAGCAGACGGTGATGAGGAGCAGATCACGCCACGGGAGCGGTGAGGAGCACCGGCAGCACTAGGCCCGGCGGCCGGCACAGCGGCGGCGACCCGCCCTGCTGCTGTCCGGCGGCGGCCCCCGGCGCGGGGGGGGAGAGAAAGGGAGGGAGGGAGGGAGAGAAGGAGAGGTGACGGCTCTCCGGATCTAAACCTGCTCTGGTACCATGAGAATAAACAAATTGAGTAAGCGTAGGGTTACACAATGTGTGTACCCTCATATATATTAGTGTCACAATTACATGTAGGTCCAAATAGAAAAGTAAAATAATAGGACAGTAAATAAAGACATATATTAACAAAGCCATCAGTCAGAGTTTCCCCACCAAATCGTGTATTTGACGGAAAAAATGGTATACTCCCAACTAACAAGACATTGGAAATGCTAAGTATAAGTTTCGAAACAAGTTTTCACATTTTTACAGACACAAATATCCCATGACCAAAAGAGTAGTTTTCACATTTTCACAGACACAAATATCCCATGACCAAAAGAGTACAAGCACTTTCATAGAACCATTCTGAGTAACCTCCTTATTCCGGCAAACAAGTGCCCAAAAACATAAATGCGCCACAACTAGATATATCAGTAGTTCTGCATGCTAACAGTAAGCCACACAGAAAGACGGTTTCACGGTGCAGGTTGCCACGAAAAGAAACGAAGTCATATGTAGCCATATTGGTTACGAAATGCCTATTCCAGATGTGTTCTATACTAGGATGGAAGCCAAATTGGTTACGAAATGCCTATTCCAGATGTGTTCTATACTAGGATGGAAGTTGAATGGGTTAGGAAAGGCCTACTAGACTATGCCTTCCACCCACAATTTGAATTCGAAACGAA